>WYDI02023168.1:35528-168743 GCA_009867235.2 Psittacus erithacus
AGCAATACCAAAAGCCCATCGGTACCCTTTTGGGTCTTTGAAGTACCCTCTCCTGAGGTAATCTATGCCGAGGATGCGCGGAGCCTCTGGACCAGTCACAATGGGGTGCTTTTGCCATTCCTTCCTATATAAATGCAGCCCTTCCAAGCTCACCCCACAAGCACACTTCAAACAAAACGTGTTGTGTTCTTTGTCATTTATTTGGATCTTAATCTTTTTGTGCTATCAAATGTCAGACTCCTTTATAATAATGTGTGCCAGGGTGTTACATTTTTTGTTGTCATTTGGGTTTTTTATTTGGTGGGGCTTTTTTCCCCTGTAATATATCAGGAATGCCCTGTTGCCTGTATCTCATGTGCAAAAAAGAGCAGGACTGGATTACATTTTGTCTGGCCCCGGTTTTGCCTGCTGTCCAGCTTGAGCATCCCAGCTGGCCTTTGCCATTTCAGGTACCGAGGTTTTTTAAGGCCCATGGACAATATAATAGTTGTCAAACCATGGTGAGATGCAATCACTGTGGAAGCTGCTGCCTCTGAGATATATTCTGGTCTAAATATAAGTTAAAGTTTGCAAAATGCTATGCATTAAAAGATAGAATGTTAGGATGGGGCCACCTCTGTCCCTTGCAGTCCTGTTAAGGTACTGATTCTTACTTGCATGATCTTAGTTATTTTTCAATACTGCTTTTGATCTTACTCTCTTCCTTTTAAATCCGGAAAAATCATGGACTTGCCCATTTTCAAGAATGCACAAGCATGTGACAATAGCTTTTGCAGACTTGTGCTGACTTATACTTAGGCTGCTAGCAGGGATCAGGTCTGTGGTGCAGCTGGCTCCTGCCTGGTTATGGAAGAACTTCAGCAGGCTTTTGCTGCCTGGGAACCAGCAATAGCAGAATGCATTGGTTTACCAGATTTTCTGAAAATACACAGTTGTTCTCCCATTACATGCAAGAGAAGGAGCATTCTTCCCAGTCTGCTTCCACCTTTGACCATTTCTGCAGTAAGGACATCCCTACAGCCTTGACCAGTCTCTAGAACCTCTCTTTACCCCTACACTCAGATCCATGGGGTTCCCTTCTGCAGGGTACAAGGGTGCATGCAAGAAATCACCTCCTTCTCACTTCTACTATGTCAGGTGTAGTACAGTAATTTTAAGAGCAAGAGGGGAAGAGGTGTCAATCTTTCTATAGTTTTAGGATAGTGCTGCGTCAGATTCTGGACGCTAGACCTATGCAGTGCTAGGGGTGTTGCTAGAACTATCAAGGCACGGTGTTGATTTTCTTCTGGTTTTGAGATATTTAAAATTTTTGGTCAATTTGTGTCAACTTGCATCATGCTGTGAGAGAGGGTTATTTGTACCCCTCACCTGAGGGTCATCCTTACCTCCACCTCCTCCTTTTTCAGCAGCAGAGATCTGAGCTGCTGAAATGAGATCACAGATGCAGTTAGAGCTATAAATGTAGCTGCCTGCTTGGTCTGTAATACACACCCCATTCTATCCCTGTTACCTTTAGCAGTATTGTCAGGCACTTTTCTCTGCCTACACCTCTTTCTTCATTATTATTTTTTTTCCTTTTAATGCTAACTAGATTGCACAAGAAATACATCTATGTGTGTTATGACCACATGGAGAGAAGTATGAGTGTGCGGTAAGGCAGAATGAAAACAACAGCACTTACACAGGAGATGCTAGTGTGTATTGCACATAACTGATGGTTGTGAAGCTAAAGCATAAATGGTACTGAGTAAAACAGAGAAAGAGATATAGGGAGCCATGGCTATGTAATGGCCTTGGTGTAACAGAAGAGTGGAATATGTAGTGCACAGCTTGAGGCAGGACTTTATTGTTGAGGTCTTTATTGAGGCCTCTGTCAGAGGTGCAAACTGGAAGATCTCTGCCATTTACAAGGGGTTGCTGTGGCTTGCTTCAGCATCACAGTTGGTCAGGGTTCAGGAATATGCTCCATCCTGTGTGGAAGGCTGTGGAAGAGGTCTGAAGACCTTGCCAAGTTGTTACAGGAATTGACAGCAAGCTTTTTTCAGTGTCTGTAAGCAGGTACTGGGCAGATGATTTAGCCTGAGACTCAAAAGCTTTGGGACAGCAGTGGGCCCCACCAAATACAGTTTGCCAGGAGTTGAGGATATTTGGATTGTACAGGTTTGGTTTTTTTGTTGTGCCAGATTTCCTGCCGATGTAGGAATAAAATGTTTTTATTTAGCAAGAAAGCTTGCCTGCGCACTGCCGCACTTTTCATATGTTCCTATCTCATCCTCTTACCTCAAGCCAATCTATTTTATCTATCAGATCTGAGAAAAAGCAGAAGGGCCATATTTGTACAACTGTTTACTAAAAGCATTTCCGATTCCTGCTTCCCCACTGCCTGGTGTGCATCAGCTCGGTCAGCGTGTTTGCAGATTCGTGGCTCTCGGCGTGTCCTTCTTTTATCCCAGGTCTGAACCACTATCACTCCCTGTTTCTTTTAACTAGGTGCAGCATGTTGTCTTGAGTAAACATCCGAATCGTCATCATCACTGGTTTGTGATGATGCTTAAACTCATAAACATCGTAAGCCAGTGCAGCCCAGGAGCATCAGGAGTTGAAATGTACTGTAGTTGAAGGAACATGATCACATTCACAGGTTTAAAGTTTAAGCTGGTCACCAAATGGTGAAGATAGATGGAAGTTCAGGAACTCGTGGCCTCGTTTCCCTGGTGCTCGAATATAAAACACGGTGTGCCTGGCATCAGGCCTCAGAAGCACAGGGTGGATTTCTGTCACTCATCAGGCACTGCATATGGCTCAAGGCACTTCACAGAGTTTGTGGGACAGTGGTTTGATGCAGTCTGGCAAATCCCGGTTGTACTTTCTGTTCCTGTTGACTGCCCTGTTCCTGTGGTCTGTAGGTGTTTGTGAACCCTACCCTATGATAGCAGAAAACCTCCTTTCTGCCAAGGGGAGGGATTTGGAGAGTTCTAGATCATTAATTTTCACAAAACATTGCAATGTGAAGTCACAAGGGGTCGCTTCATCAACTTTTTGTGCATAACCTGGGTAATGGCTCTCAAATTCATTACTACAGGGCTTGGGGTAGAAGGTCAGAAGAACTTTTTTAGCAAGTGTTCCTGAGCTTGATATGTGGGGTTGACTAGAAAAGAGATCAGAATTTTGTATTTGAAATGGATGACAGGGGAAAAAAGAGCGAGCTCGGCCTCACAGACCTCTGTGCTGCAAAGAGAAATAAGGCATGTGACGATTGACAGGTTTGCTTAGCCAGATAAAATCTTCCACTTTTCCAAAAGCAGAACTTTCTCTTTATGCAATGTTACTTTCAAAGGTTCCAGCTCCTGCTGTGACTAATGGCAGGTATGTTTCCAGCTACTTCCTTTTCATGCCTGAAAATGGGATCAGTCTCAGGTCTCCTCATTGTCATCTGGTAGCTATTCCCTTTCACTAATTTCCCCAAATGAGTTGTGGCCCACTCTGAGGACTACAGGATTCATTAGAGTGGAGCATAATAAGAATGTACTTGGTGTTCGAACAGGAAGAAAATATCCCAAAGGCTGGCAGAGATAAAGATCACCCACTGAAAGGATAAAAATGAACAATGCTTCTTGCAGGGGACCTAAAAATACGATACTTCGTTCTCTCACACAGAGTTGAGTTATTAAAATAACAACTAGTTCATACAGTGCTGGGATTATTTCTGTCTCAAGAAAACATAAAGTCTTGCAAGTTTAAACAAAATACATATCAGGAAAAACATGGTTTCAAGTCTAAACTGTACTCAGTATTCAGGGGTTTATGTGCATGATGGTATGAGGCTGGAACTTGCAAGATCCCTCTTCAGTACTTAGCTCTTCAACGGGCTTCTTGAATAGCTTTGGATTAGTTACCTAATCTCTTCATGCCTGTTTTCTGTCAGCGGGTTTTTTGGAAGTGAAATGGGAATAACCGTGCTTTTCTGCTTGAGAAAATGGGTTATAGGTGGGTTGATTACTGTGTTATTTTGAGTTCTTTGTGTCAATAGGACATATAAAACAAGTACACTGCAGCGTTTGTGACATTTGTCAAGCCAATTGCTTAAGGTGAACCTCAGCTTAAGTCACTTGCTGAGTGGTAGTTCTATATTAATAATTAATTTTTTCCTTTATTGTAATATGAATATGTATGCAGGGTATATGTACACATACATAGAAATGAGATTTACTGAATGGATCCCACATACTGTAGTCCAGCTGTTAAGACATGGTAAAGAGGCAAAGCTCTGCAGGTTTTAGTTTTTTATAAAGCCGCACAATTTCCTGTTTGAGTCCTGCTTCAGATCATAGAGCTGGAGAAGAAAGAAGAGGCAGCTTTTACAATTGCAGTCAGTGCAACTAATTGTTCCTACTGGGTAAGGATGCACCCCTTTTTACTGGCGCTCTGATGATAGCTTTTTGTTTCTAGCTACAAGCAAATCTAATTTGCAAATGAAAAATTTCATTATAGAAGAAGTTGCCTGCAAGGGAATTAGGGGAGGCACATTTAAAAGAACTCAGCAGAACATACAATTGCTTCTTAAAGAATGGATTTACTACCCGGATTCACAATTAAAATAACAATTGCTTTTTAGTGGTAGCTATTATTTTTAAAAGGTTAGATATTGCAACAATAGAATTGTAAGGGAATAAGGCAGCTTGTGAGCAAAACGTGTGGTAGGTAATTGGCAAAGCTCACTTAATATTTTTTGTTTGCTATCCAAGAGCTATTCACGATGCCACTGTAACAGTATGTTGTTGGTACAACAGAGCTGACAGTTTTCTGAGATGAAAAGGAAGAGAATGGAATTAATCACACAAACTTCATCATCCAGTCTGGCATAACTGAAAGTGAGTTCTGCTATACTTGAACTATTTTAAATACTTCATGTTTTATTAATACAGTTTTTTTTCTCTGTTAACCTCTTCTGTGCTTTCTGTCCACAATCTCATTCTGACTTCTTGTCCTTCAGAGGGTTGCCCCTGATATATAGGCTGCTTCAGGATGCAGTAGCTGTAGTGTACAGTAAAGAGGAGTGCTGCAGCAGCATTGGTACTGTACCATGTGTGTAGATCAGGTACCATATATATCTTATATAGAGGATGCCATGCGAAGAGTGGAAATGGGTTTGTGCTCACGCAGGGTGCTCCAGGCTGGTGTGGTGATCCCAGTGCTGCCTCTTCTGGGGAGATCCCCCTCCATGGTATACAGTGTGAAAAGTGGCTGGCTTTTTGGTAACACCTTGCAGTAACTAGAAGGGTTGTACTTCCACCCCCCTGCCTCCTTTGTCCACTGAATGTTTAAGAGAAATAGGAAACTTTAACTGCCTTGTGCTGTGGTGCAGAGGAGCAAGATCACTGATGTACTGGGAGACATTTGTCATCTAAAAAATAATGTAGGTTTTCAAAATTCCTTAAATTGAAGGTAAATGTGATGACACAAAAATAAGCTTGTGGTGGGGAGCTTGTTCCACCTTGTTCCAAAGAGACACAATAATTTTCAGTACATTTTTCTCCAAGCCTGCCTGGCAGCCAAGTGTTCTGATACTGTCTGCTTTGCCATTATGCAGAAGGCGCCTAGCAGAACTCAAGAGCCCTGTGTCCTATGAGAAGGGAGAACAGGGAGTATTAGACGTCATATTTTTCTTGGATTTTAACTCGGGCATTCATCATGGTTTTGCACTCTTCTGTTACATCATTAGAGGCCATGTTTTGTGTCCATTGTTGGCATAATGTTTCCTCAGGTAAAGAAGGGTGTTCTCTTTTTATTTAGTGAGAGATCATTTGACCTGTATATTCTGCAATTGGACAATATTTTGATATGTTGGCCTCTTTCAGAGAGAAAGCAAAGGGTTTACAGAAGGATAACATTGCTGGCTTCCAAGGAAACTGCCCTAGCTCAAATCTTTTGCATATTTAATGTCAGGCTAAGGATGTCTTTGTGCAGATGACACACAATGCTGGTTTTGTGTTAGGTAGTAAATCACACTTTCCTCAAAGGATCGCTTTGATTCCTTTCACTGTCTTTTCCATTGAAGTTGCAAGTTGCATCCCCTGTGATGTAAACGTGGTGTGTTGGATATTTGCCCTGAACCTATTACAAATTTGTATTTCCCTCTGAAGCTTGGATTTGCAATGTGAGACTGAAGGCTTTATGCAGCAGGCATAGGTAGACAGTCAAAGAAGTGGAGGCGCCATGAAACCATGTAGTCTTAGCTTGTGGCATTTGATGTGCTCCTGTTGATACCAAGGAGCCTTTCACAAATGTGGATTTCTCTGATCTTTCAGGTTTTGACATTACTCCTGTGTCTCAGGAATGTAAATTGCATGCAGAAACGGGAGCAAACGGGTGTTTGAAATACTCTATCGAGAAAGTCAAATGTGTAAAACACGCTGAAATCTTTCAGCTGCTGCACTTCTTTAAAACAGATGCATACGTGTCTTTACGTATGAGATGTAGTCTATGATGAATAGATGATTTGGTCTGATTACCCTGTGCAAAAGTTTATCATTGTTTTGATAAACTTTTCAAGTTTATTCAAGTTCACCTTTAACAGGTCAGGAAAAGAGCTCATTCTAGAAAGGATGCAGATTTTACAGTAAGCTTTAGTTTGGCTAAAAATCCTATCTTCAGATAGCATGGTACTCTAAAGAAGAGAATGTGGAGTTGTGATACATTGCTTTACGCCAGGAATATATATCACATTCATGTAGCCTGATATAGAGCTTTTTGTAAAGGCTGAGGGAAAAATACTGGTGGTTGATACTGTCCTAGAACAGGCAGTAGCGCTTCTTGAAATATTCCAGTTTTACAGGGGCTGTGTTCTAGGCTAACGTCATACCTTATTTAATGTGAAAGCTCAATAACAAAGGCTTAAGGGACTACAGCACAGAAAGCTGTAAAATTAATTGCATGTGATCATGATTAGTTTTCTGGCACTGTATTCTAGGACCTCTTTTAATAAAAGTAAGTATTCTTTTTTCCAGGGTATGTTTCATAGACTGCAGCTTGGTTTTTGGCAATGAGATTTCATGGTCTGTATGTGGTCTAGGGGCCTTCTCTTTCAAGACATCAGGAAAGAGATTTAACCTGACCTTGAGTAAACTAGTATCACATGCCATAGGCATTATTATGTTCTGAGGTGGTACAGCAAGCATCTGAAAAGAATAGTTGGAAAAACCTGACTGATTTTCAGGATACTGAAATCTCCTTGGCATGATCCTTTGCTGGAAAGCTGAATCTGACTTTCCCTCTCCCCTTGCCTTTGAGCTGCACCTCTCCGATAAGTAATTGCGCCTAGTACTGCCGTTGTATTTCTTGACTGTCTCTTTACTCATCTGTCTTATTATAGTGCTTGAAGTACGACTAGACAAGTTGCTTTTTCATGTGATGTGGAAATGTTTTATCTTTGCTTTATAAACACTGACAGTGCTTTCTGGCACGGGGACTGCCAGTCAGGCTATTTTTTCAAGACTCTTGGAAAAAGGGAAGTTTTGAAACAGAAGTTTTGTTTTTTTCTACAGGCTCTGAACTTTCAGATTACGAATCACTTTCCACATGCTAATAAGCTTAGATAAGCAGAGTACATGTTAACACTGTTGTACAGATGGGGGAACCGAGATACAGGAACATTAAGAAACTTGCTTGAGGAAGTCTGTGGGAGCTGACCTTATTCTGAGGGAGACCCACGCACTCTCCTTGTTCTTGTCAGATTCTTTCTTTTTACTCACTCAAGCCCCTCCCTCCGAGAAGTCACTGGTACATAAAAAGCTCTTTCAGGTTCTATCTGTATCTATATTTACCTACAGTTATGATAATTTATTGCACGGTATTCCATGTGGGACTGCAATCTTCAGTCAATCGTACAGTGTTTTCTAGTTTTAGAAGGCAAATGCTGCTTTGCTGGGTATCTGGCAGGCTGTGTTTTGGAGGCAGCCGCACCAGGAAGCGAGCTGCGCACAAAGTACAGCAAGCGTGTGGTGTGGAGCTGACTTGCATGAAGAAAGTGTTCCTTCACCTCAAGTGCCCTGCAGGTCGTGAGGCGGACTACACCGGGCTGCACACTCTGTCCTCTCCTTTAAATAGGACTCTCCTGTGTCAGTTGTTATGGTGGAGAAATCGATGTTATTCCTCTCCTGCAGGAGTGGATGTATGGAGTTAAACAGTATAGGGAACTAGACATTTACTATTACCATGGCAACTTCAGATGATGATTTATTAAGCCATATTTTTCTCCATGTTTGAGCCTATGCATTTTTGTTGGTCTGAGCTCTCCAGAGACAGTTTCTTGCCACTCCCTAGTGTGTCCTTTCCTCCCATCCAATTCTTTGCTTCTCCTTGCTGAAATTACAGAATAATGGAAATGTGTTTCTAGCAACCTTTATGTCAGGCAAAGAAGCCTTGGTACAGTTATTGCTTTACTAATAAATATACTACTGTTGGTTGCTACTTTGGACTGGGTGCAATTATGATGGCTGGCATAGCAATTGGGAGCAAAGGCGGCACTGAGGGGAGAGCATTACAAGTGGTAATAGAGCACAAGACACTGCAGAAAGAGAAGGGGGGAGGCCTTTTGGCCCAGCTATTTAGCGATCCTAAACTCTCCTTCTTGCTGTCCTTCCTCTGTGAGCATCTCTTCCTGCTCTTGACCCTGCAGTGGTTGTTTCTGTAGTCGCCCTCGGCTGCTGCTTCTGTGCGATTATCGCTACAGCATTGCTGGATCTCTTCCAAGGTGCAGTCCCTCCTTTTGGAGTCTGCGACCTGCTTGCATAGCTCGGTGAAACTTGGTGAGTTTGGCTAAATTTATCCTGTTTTATAGTCATGATATATTTGCAAAGCTAGGGCCTCAGTGACTACTGCGGTCATAATTATATCTGCCAGCCTTTTTGTACGACTGTTTTGGAGCAAGGACAGTGATGGCCTCTGATGTCTGCACCCTAGTGTACTGCAACTGTTTGTGTAGTGCTTTGCGTCATAGGCAAGCCTGCTTTGCTCAGTCTTTGGAATGCCAGCACGGTACAGCCCTAAGTAAAGCTTCCAGATGCAAGTACAGGGGACTTAATAAATTATTCATTTTCGAGCTGCATAGATACAGTTTGAAAACCTTGAGGATGATGGTAACGTGGGCCAAGCAGACAAACAGGGTGGAAGAGTCACTGAATATAGAATTGTGAATATAGAATTGCTCTCCCCAGAGCAGAAGAGAGAGAGCTCAAAAAATCTGGCATCTGTTTTATCATGCACCTGTTTTTATGAGCACACTGTGAGCTTTACGGCTTTAATCTCTAACAACATTAATCTGCATGTAAACATTACTTATTTAAAGTTTTGGTGTCAGTGGGTTTGGTTTTTATTTGTTTTCATTCTCTGAATGCAGGAATGTCCTCAGGATTCTTAAATAATATTGTTGTTGACAATATTAAGTTGTAGTTGTCCCCTACCTGCTTCTGCTGGTTACTTGCCTTTCCTTAGCAGGATTAATTCATGTAGTGTAGTTTCATTATCATTTGGACATATTTATGATATTCTTTTTTTACTTGATTAAGTAGTTCATTATGGACTTCCTAATGTGATAATGACATAATTATACATGTGTTTATTTCAGTATTGATTGCGTAAGTGTATAAATAGCTAATGTGTAGCTTTGTTCTTCATATAATGTACCTCTGAGTTAACTCCGCCAGTAAGAGAATACCTACCTGTGTGGATACTTTCTGGAACTGCTTTCAAGTGATTGAAGCCTGTTTAGTGAGAATGGGGCACGCAGTCCTTCTCTAAGACAACTTGTCGGTGCACTCTCCTAAGGCAGGGCTGTTCTCCTGACTTTGTTTCTAAGCATATTACAAAAGCAATAAAACATAAATATTAGGTGTGAAAGCATTAATGAACAGCACATAACTCAGTTCTAAGCATGTGGATCAAAGCCTTGCTGATATTCCTCAGTATAACAACATAGGGAAATCTGCATGTAGAGAGTTCCGTGAAATGTAAGTATTTGCAGCTATAAGGCATGACTTTAAGTTTACAGGACTGAAGAAGAATGCTACTTTAATTTTGATAGCATCGCTTTACATTGTACAAGTATTATCAGAACTTACGTGCTTGTGTGTTTTAAATTGAAAACTTTGGTGTAGGGGAGGAAAATTCCGTATTTTAAGTCTCAAATACATAATACAAAAGGCTGCTGAGCAGCATACAGATTTCATCACCACCCCCACCCCTCACCCTCCCCCCAAAAAAAAAATCAGTATCTGCCGAACTGGACAAGTTGTAGGAAACATTTTTCCATTTCAGCCGAAAGTGGCTCCTTGCTGTTGTATGTGCTTGCAGCTTTTTGCTTCCCAGTTCTATTGTTTGACCTGTGCTGTTTTTCAAAACTGAGCTGAAATAACTCATCTTTTAATGTTTGTTGCCAAAAAACTGTAATATGTTTCTCTGCCAGTACTTGTTAATTTGCCTGTGTCTTTTGGATTTTCACTTACAAGTTTGCAAGTGTTTGTTAAGCTATTACTGTTACCCCATAGACATCGGGTGCAGAAAAAGAAGTGAAATCTGCTCATAGAATACAATAGAAAATTCCTGTTGTTGTTATTAGAAAAGTCAGTGCAGTATTTTGCAGTGATGATATGAAAAACCCCTTTGCCGAATTCACCACCTGCTACAGGGACACTTTCTACAATCCAGTGCCTGTTGGGCAGAAGAGAGATTCTGGCACCTATTATACATCAGTATCTATGATGAAAAAAAACTGTGCTAAAAGGACATAGAAGGATGGAGAAGCAGGGAAAGGGCCGATTCATTTGCTGCCTCTGCCTTTTAGAATCCTTTTCTCCTTCACAATTTGAGTGAACTCCCTGGGTAACAAAGTGTCTTTAACAATAACAAAGGGAAATGTAAAAAAATCCAAAAAACCTCCGCTTTAATAATGAAAGGAAAAGAATAAGGAGAAACAAACCAACCCAGATACCCTAGACTGCATAGGAGCCCCAGAGAATCACTGACTGGATTTAGCAGCTGGGGAGCTGCAGTCCCACCGTTATTATCATGTCAGAGCAGTCACTGGGAGTTGCTGCTGCAAATTCTGAGATGCCTGAGGGGAATTCAGCTAGTCAGGAAGGAGGGAAAATAAAAGAAAAAGAGGGGAAAAATCCCAAACCCAGTTCTATAAACAGATTGCTCAAACCTGTGGCAGAAAACAAACAGTGCAAAACTGGATGGCTGTATTTTGCACTACTGCCATCACTAATAGCTTTCAGAAGGGACTGGAAGGGACCTTTATAATTGTCTAACCTGACTTCAGTGTAACACCAGCAGAAACTTCTGTGCTGTGTCAAACCTGTAGATTTTTCTTTCCACCTTTGGAGCATCCTTGTGATTTGAGGGAGTTGAAACTATTGCCATAAGCAATACCTCTGGCTACCATACTACCAGAAGCTGAACTGATACTGTAAGATTTAGAAAGGTGAGTTGCTTTAGCAATATTTCCATGCAACTGGAAAACCTCAAAAGGAATAAGTATAATCAAGGAAATTCACTGCAAAACTAGGAAGCCTATATCTTACTGCAGAACTGCCAGTAACTCCATTTTTTTTGTGTTGAACATAACATTTGCAGCAGGTAATGTGCACAGGTTAACTCTCACTGTACCTTTAGTGGCATAACAGCATACAGCTTCCCATTTAAGTGAGGATGAAAAGAGTAATTCAGAGATGGAACAAATTCACTTTGCCTTAATTTTCCCATAATGTGGGGTTAGTGAACAAATATTGGTGACTGTCCCAGTCCTATTTGCCGGGAGGCATACAGTGCATGTTTACTTGTTTGTTACATGACTGACAGGCCTTGGGGATGTTTGGAATTGTCATGACCTGGAGAGGGAGATGTATTCTGGAGCAAAGCAAGTCTTTACTCCCTTCCAGACAGAATGCACAAGTATGAAGTGAGCTGGCATATACCTGTCAGCAATGGCCAGGTCATATATCTATGTATTAGAGGGATGCCTTTTAAATCATGAAGATGAAAGGATGACATTCACCACAAACAATGAAGTGACAGTAGGTTTTCTGGTGGGTGTGGGTTTTGGGGTTGTGTTTGGTTGTTTTTTAGAAATAAGATCAAACTTGGTCCTTTAGAATGAGAGCAATTCATGCAAGATAGGAAAGGATGATTATAACAAAAGAGAATTATTAATAAGAGAGTAATTTACATCAAGGAGCTAGTGGGAGTAAAGTGAATTTTGATGTTTTGAAGGTTGATTGGGTAGGTGGGCGTGTTGACAATAACAAGACAATCATGTCTTCTTCAGGAACTTACTATCAGGCTTCAAGGATTTAAAATAAGATGTCTGAGTTCTGTGGAAAATACTTTTTACAGCAGTAGGAGCACGGTATCATTTTTTTATGAAAGACTGGAGCACAACTTCAGTTACGTGCTGACCTTTCAGGTCATGCTGTCACCCAAGTATTTTCTTTTAAATAAAGAAATCCTTTCAGCATTCCTAGGATTAATCACTACGGTTCAATGTGATTTTATCTATGGAACTTCGGTCACTTCTAGAAACCTTCAGGATAATACTCCCAGTTTTCAGGAAATATTTTGCTCTTGCAGAGGCTTATGTTGTGGGGCAAAGTCTTTGGTGTGTATGACTATGCAGTTCAACAGCATGCAAATGCAGATGGACTCCTTCACATTGGCCTGTTTTGTCCAGGTGTATCTTAAAATGTATTTTTAGTCCAGAGAAATTAAAAGTCTTGGTAAGAAGGTGTTAATAAACAATGGCAATCTGTAAAGTGATATCTGGGGGAAAAGTAGATAAATCCATGGCATGGTTTTTCCTGTACAGTTAAAATGTAAGCTCAGGTGATGGGTATTTTTCTACCCATTGTGTAACCTGGAGCAAGTCGTCAAGTGGATCCTGGGGGTTGTCGCTTTATTAGGTACATACACTGGAAAACCTGTTTCTGTTACCAAGGTTAGCTCATACTGAAATGTTGCCTAGGAAGCTGGCCTGGTTGGAAAGCTCAGCACCCAGACAGATCCTGCTCCACTCACATAGGTGTTTTGATACCAGCATATATTTGTGGATGGTTTGAAAAGTGGGTAAGATGCAGCCAAGGCAGTCATAGCTTTGTGCCATCATCCTAGATAGCTTCGGCATCCAGACCTTGTATTAAATTACTGCATACTTGTTCCTAAATATTGATTATTTCAGTGTCAAATTTAGCAGAAAGTAAGTATAAATTTGGAGGGAGGGAAGCTTTACTGACATGTATTGTCTTTGCTCAGATTCAGTCCGCTGTATCCCTAGTGCCTGAGGAGGCATAAAATGAGCTCAGTTTAACCACAGTGGGAGCTCAGCTTGAGAGAGCTGTTTCTTTGCTGCCCCTTCCGAGAATCCCGGGGCTCAGTGAATCCAGTGGCTGAGGCAGAAGAAGGGGACAGATACCCCTGGGCTGGCAACAACTGTGGCATGTTACTTATGTAGGTTTCCTTCATTGTAGTACTTATCCTTTTCTTCCTTTTTATGTTATTAGGGGATGATTAAAAATAAAAAACTGTATTCCCTAACATCATATTGCCTCTCTGTGGGATATTTTTTTCTCAGCATGTAGTAAAAGGAAGCAGATGACTTTCTAGAATGAGAAAGTACTTTTGTTATTCAGATTCATTCTTTCATTGGATCTCATACTTTGACTGCATCAAAAATGATTTATCTTTTTGATATGTCTAGGTATTATAACCTTGGCTGCATTTCTGTCCAAGGTTTGATTAGGCCATCTGAAGAACTGTCATGTCATCCAATAGTTTTGGCTTTCAGTATTATTCTATATTACGTTGCTGTTGATTACACAGAGTTGTGGGTACTACCCTGAAGGATACTCACGTTCAAGCCTATGGGCACATTTTTAAAGGTGTGTATTGTGAACATGTGGGTATTCGTCAACATTTACCGGCACAAAATTCTTGCTGTTCTAAGCACCTACAGAGAGGTAATGGCATAGCTCTGTGAGTGTCTGCATTCCTGGCCTGCTTCCTGCTCTCAGTAGCAAATTGTATAAAATGCTCTTTGGTGTAACGGTCCCTGTAAGGATAAATAGAGCAGTCATGCTTTGAAAAGCTCAAATAAATAACTGCTGGCACTCACAGAACACCAGGCCCCCATTTGGGAAATACCACTTGATGACAGTGTTGATGAAAGGTCCTCAGACATCAAACACATCAACTATATATAAAACCAGGCGTGCTATATATGGTCATTACTCACTTTGGGAAGACATTCCTTCTGTTGTTCTTCGCTTTAGTCACCCATTTCATACCTCCTCTTCAACACTTGACCCTTCAAGATAACCAATCTGTGGTGATGATCCATATTTTCTTCAGAGAACTTGGAACTAAAAGGACTCTTAGTGAAGTTCTAGGAATTCCTGATTGTATTAGTTACTACTTTACATCACTGCGTCTTCACCTTTACGTTGCAGATGTGAATTCTTAGTTTGAGAACTTCTGAACGTTCAGTTCATTTCCAACTGCTGTTTGTGACAGAGTTCTTCATACAGTCACAGCATGGGGTTCAAAGCACATTGTTCACCAAGACTTCATCTGAAGTTCCTTTTGCTTCTTCCTGCAGGTTCATCTTTAGTCTGTGCACAAGATGCTGCTCTGACTGCCTTATTTCAGACACATGCTCATGGAGAATCAGTGTGAGCTGGTATTAGACATTCAACAGGGATGGGGACTAGTTTCAACACTACTCAATATTTCTGTCAGTTACTTGGAAGAATCTATCTGAATCACTGATGCTTTATTTCCAGGTAGCACAGAGCGTCAGAATTAGATAAAAATAGTATCTGCTTTACATAGAAAGCATCTGAATTTTGCCTGTTTAAGCAGAGGGCCTGTGTAAATCAACTCACCTAAGAAAAATAAATGTTGCTTTGGGAGAAGGTTGTGTCATGCAAACAGAGACCGGCCTCTCAGGTAACAGCGGACCATGGGCTTCTAGTGGAAGAGAACTGTGATGCAGTACTTGTTTGTGTGAATGAGAGATGGGAGAGAAGTTTTGCCTGCTTATATGCCTGTGTGTGATGGTACGACAACGCTAGAATAATTCCTGTCATTCTAGGATCCATGTTTTAGGAGGGACGTTGAAGTATTGAGTAAGGTTCAAAATATCTGAAGTAGGAAGAGATGGTTGGTCTTAACTGTTTGGAGCGTCATGTCTTAAATTTATCAGATAGAAAACTGGGCATCTGTAGGATAACAGTGCTTGAGAGTCTTCAGAGAAAGAAAATACCGGGTTTCAAAGGGCTCTCTTTTATCTAATGGAGAGGGGCAAAATAGGAACCAGTGACTGGAATACTGGAGCAGATGAATTCAAATTGGAGAGTAGGTAAAAATGCTCAGCACTGTACTTAAACGTTGGGATGGGTTACTGTGAGAAACAGTTGCTGCACTATTTCCTGAAGTCTTCAGGTTCAGCTTGGATGCTTTTCTGTAAGAAAAGTTTTAATCAAATGCTATTTACGGGGCTCAGTGCAGAGGTTAATGATGTGAAATGCAGTGACCTGATACAGGCATCTTTGGATATGCAAGAATAGCTCATCCTACTTGTCTTTTTTTGACTTTTAAATTCTATGAATTGATGGATGTCTGCTACAGTTTGAATAACTCTTTATACTTTGCCCTAATTCTACAAGTCTTTGTACCATTTTTTCTCATTATAGTCTCAAGAATGCCTTACATATTATTTTCTCAGACTGTTACCTACTATTAGTAACCAGGCATTGGTGGTATAAGAATTACTTTGGAAATAATTTCATTTCCCCATGCTGGATTTTGACAAGGTGTGAGTAATTCTGGCTTTTAACTCTACATTCTTGCAGACAAATGCTATGAGTCATACTACTTCTTTCGTGAAAAAATGATAATGACTCTTGGTGGTCAGAAAACAGAACTTGGCACTTGCCTGTTCAACAGCACAGAATCCAGTACCTTGTAGCTCTTTAATTCTTCGGGTTGAAGATCAAGTATATTGGCCACTCTAAGAAGGCTGGCTACTGCATGTGGACCAACCTTCTGAACTGGGTTTTGCTGCGGTCTCACTGTTTTCTGGTTTGTACTTAGTGCTACTGTCCATCTCTTTTCTGTTGCAGAATATGAAATATTAGATCCAATGAGTATTTTTTATGTCTAACATTTATGGGAAAAAAGAAGAGCTTGTGAGTGTCTTCACAGAATTCCATGTGTGAAGTAGTATTCTTCTTTTGTTAGTGTTTTAGTGCAGTGTAACTTATTACTGGTATATATATACTTTAAGCACATGTGTAAATACTACGCCATTTTATAGGCCTGAATAGTGCCCCATTGAGTTGATACATCCCAGTACCCTGCAAAATAGGGAGCCTGATTATTAGATGTTACTCTATTTATACAGTGCCCATGATACCAGATGCTGATCCTGGCTGGGGTTTGGAAACACATGCCATATGGTGCTTTTGCACTATTTCCAGTGGTGGTAACTATTACTGGACTGCTTAGTAAAGAGTCAAAAGGAAATTCCCTCTTGTATTTGGAAATTTATTTACCTTTCTGAACAGAAATTCTTTCAACAGTGTCCCATTGTCCCTAAATAAATAACCATTCTAGCAGAACTTAGTTTCTGAGTAATGAATTGAAACAGTTGATCATGCATGCTGCATTTTGGATTGTTTTGTGTATGTGATTGTGAAGCTGGAATGAATACTGAAGTTTAAGCAGTGAGGGGGCTTTGATCTGTGACAAGCCCTTAGAAATAAAAAGTAAGAGGACTGAGCAAAGAAAGGGGTAAGCTGAAAGATATTCTGACTCCTATAACATTATACTTTGCCCTCACAAAAAGGTCTTCGAAAACCGGGAAGCATTTCTCTGTAGTGCAGAATCAGGTGTGTGTTAAGTCCTCTGATGTTGACTTTATTCATTTAAATTCTGGTACAGGCTGTGCAGTAATCGTAACGTTTTCTTGTGTATCATATTTGAATCCATGGACTCTCTCAAAAGATGTGTGATGAATAAGTTACACGTACCAAGTATTCGCTGGAAAAGGAATTGTCTTTTCACCAATGTCTTGGAATCATACAATAGCAACATGATTTGAATGCTTTTGTTTCTGTGGACCTCTGCTCTGGTACTTACCTTGTCAGTCTGCCAATTCTTTGCTCTGAAGCTGGGAAATAAAAATATAAATGCAGCCCTGAATTTCTCTTGGTGTTACACAGTGACAGCAATTTTTGCTGATAAATTCAAGTGCAAGGTCTCTTGATCTTTGGTGCTGGCTGGTGGAGGCTTTTTGCCCCTTTAAACATTTTTTTAGAATAGCAGATACAATAAATACATGCATCTGAAAAAAAGCACCTTCTTTAATAAAGGGATTTGATTAACATGCAAGCATAAAAATCTTCTTAAACGGGAGATTGAGGTTAGATACAAGGAAGAAGTTCCTCCCTGTGAGGGTGCCGAGGCGCTGGCACAGGGTGCCCAGAGAAACTGTGGCTGCCCCATCCCTGGCAGTGTTCAAGGCCAGGTTGGACACGGGCTTGGAGCAACCTGCTCTAGTGAAATATGTCCCTGCCCATGGCAGGGGGTTGGGACTAAATGGGCTTTAATGTCCCTTCTGACCCAAACCAGTCTGGGATTCTTTTTCCTGCAGCCTTTAATTGACAGTTGTGAAAACTGCAAATCTTTCCCTTCTTTGTTACTTTTGATTTCATTTCTGAACACTTCCATTCCTATTCATTATGATATTCTTGCAGGGGTTTTGGTTGGCTAGGAAATATTTTATAAACTGTCAGAATACATCTGGCTGATACTCTCTTGGGAAACGTAACAGATAAATTATGTCTTCATGGCCAGTAGAGAGCTCTGAACGGAAGCACACACCTGGTTCAAGCTGGTGCTGCTCAGATGGCTAGAGTGGGGATTTGCAGGACGTGGTTATGCAGTGAAGCACCTCATAGCAGGCAAGGTCCTTAAGACGATGAAGCACCTCATCAAGTACAAGATCTTCCTATAGCAGGCACTTCATCAGTGTTCAAACTGAGGAGGAGTGCTGTGTGGGGAGGCATCAGAGCTGACCTCACTTAGGCAGAACAGCTGATTCACAGTCAGGTAGTGTCGAGAGTCTCACAAGTACAGCTGATGATCTCTGCATAACTAATCTGCGTGAAGACAACAATTGCAGGGCTCTTGGAGGTGGGGACAGGGAGTTTATATCCTTCCTAAAGTCAATTGTGGTCCCCCAGGCTCTGCAAAAGACAGAAAAAGGCATCTTCAGGAGACTGCTATTTCTCAGGCAGGTGCTTTGCCTGTGGGGATTAATACTGGCCTGTGTCTAATACTGACAACCTCTTCTATTGCCAGTCATGGTAATGCTAGAAGAGCACCATGGCTAGGAGGAAGTGGACATCTTTTTTTGCTCTTATTCAGTGGAAGCAGGTATATGATCTCCTGTACATGGCAAAGATGGTATTAAAGAGTGTGCATGGCTTTTTCTCTCTTTTTTTTTTTTAATCAAGTGCTCTTTGTGAGCTCCAAGGGCTGACAGCTGTTCCAGTTTTGCTTGGGGATGTTTTCACAGTGTGGATTAATCAATGTTATGAACTGGGTCCATGGGGTTTTGGGAATGTAATTGGTTTCAGATGACACTTTGCTTGTCAATCTGCGGAACAGCCGAATGTTGACACAGCTGAACAGTTCCAGCTGTTTCCACTCACCCCTTCTTCCCTCCCTGATGCACCAGCCTTTTCCCTCTTTCTTGCCTCCCTTTCTTATGGTGACTTTGTAGAACAAATTTATGATCTCAGTTTCTGTCACTTATCTTTGCTTTGGCTTTGCTTCGGCTTTGCTTCTTCCCAGCATGCTTTCAACATACTTTATTTTAGGTATGTTTTTTTTTGACGCCCATTTTTATCACCTTGGGCCTGATTTAGTTTACAAATGTTAACTCTTCTGAAGCACAGTTGCTTGAAGGTGTGGTTGTCAGATAATTTGAAAAGTTTTAAAATCATTTTACTTTTGTTGTGACAATCTTACTTTTTCTCTCAAAAAAGGTAGCAAAGAAATGGTGATAACCAAAGGCAGGGACGCGCTGTGAGGACTGCATAGGGATGCACTGTAGGATATGTTCCCCTGCTTTGGGGCAGGGCCACTATTGCTTTGCCTTAGCTGATCACAGAAAGGTTGGGTTAGAAGGGACCTTAAAGCTCATCCAGTTCTCTGAAACAGCAGAAAACACCCAAGTGTGGTTGAACCATTGTAAGTCACATTTGTTGTGTTAGCGTAGCATGGAATGGAATGACTGAGGATGTACTTTCCACATGTTACTGCTAATGTTTTACCTACAAATGAGTTTCTTTGACTGCTTTGTATGGCCTATTTAGAAAAGGGAAAACATATATTGAATGCGTAGTAGGAAAGCGGCATCTTTGTGAGTATCTTTCCTGGGACAACATTGCTGATTGAGAATTGCAGATCTGTGCGCTATGGTTTCTGGAGAAAATCTTGATGTCATTAATTCCTGTTTCTTCTGTTTGGGATTGTTATTACCAGAGTATTCTATAAGAATATCCCATCCTACGGACTTTATGCTGGCAGTGAGCATGGGGAGGTTTTGTGGATTACTTGTGGGGAGGGAGACTTGGAAGGTATAAAAATCAGTACCTAGATGATCTACACAGGTCTCCTGTGTGACGAGCACAAGCCACTTGGCTTCTCTTTGCCTTAGAGAGCCCATTTATAGAGCAGGATAAGACTTTTTACATTTTTCTAGCTTGTTCCATCTTTTCATGCCCTCAAGATTTTGAGATTGTGACTAGCAGTTCAAACCAGTGTTAAAATCCTTTCATTGATTGAGAACTGTCTCTCAGGAGTCTTCATTTGATAATTGGGAGGAGCTGTGAAATACCCTGGACTTTATCAAAGCACTGTAGCCTTCCTTTTTTCTGTTATATTACTGAAGACCAGTTTTTTCAAAGCTAAAAGTAGACAGCTCTTGGACCTTAAGCAAGTGTTTAAACGCACTTGCTACTTTGTGAGGTATATCCCAGTGGTAAATTGCATCTTGCATTTAATTGAGATACTGTAGGTAATTTGGGGTTTTGTCTTTCTGTGCTGTACCAGTCCATAGCCAGTTCTCACTTTAGGCAATGTCTACACTGAGTTGAGGGGAGAAAGGCGAAGGCTAATTGCTTATATTAGTTCAGAAATGAAATGACAATGTTTCTTCAAACTGCACAGACATTAAATGCTAATTAAATGACATGTATGCTATTCACTCAGTTCTTCTCATCATTCCTCAAACAACCCTTAGAGGTTTTCTGTTGTACAGCAGTTGACAAATCTTTCTTTGTATCCCTACTTCTCTTTTGTTATGCTGAACCACCAAAGGGGCTAGGTTCTTGGAAAGACAGAGGGAATGTACACAACCAGTGCGGCGTGGAAAGCATGTGCTGTTACGTGGTTGAATTCATACAATCTTAGAGCTGTCACAAGTCCAGATTTTCCCAGTATGTCTCTTGTCTCCCAATGGAAATCTTCTGCCTAGTAGAACAGGAGGAATTTGGCTGCTGAAATAATTTACTGGCTATACCACATTTTGCTGTCTCTTCAGGCACACTTGCGGAAGGAAATGCGTCTTAGGCTGTAGTATGTTGCTGAGGGTTGTGCTTTGTCAGGTTAGTGTCACTAGCTGTAAAAAAACCTCAGAAAGCTAAATCAACTGTTTGTGTTGTGTGTTGCAGTCTCTGGCCTGCAATAGAAGAAACAGGTTCCTCAGTAGAACGTGGGGCGTTCTCCTGCCCAAGGGCGCAGCGGTTCCTTTTAAGCTCAGGTCTAGGCCACATCAACTGGCCTTATGTTTTCCTTTCTCTTAGAATTTAACAATGCAGCTGACATATAACAACAGCCCAGACTCAAAGAGCGATAAGAAGAGATAGCAGAAATTATGAACATTTCCATCCTTGATCATATCATCCTGCAGTCATGAATCATTGATGTGGCGGTGTACTGTGCTGCTACATTTTTGACTCATTGAAAATGCAGCTTGAATCACAGACTCCTATATTCTCTTGCTTGCTGTGTTTCGGGGTGTTTTTTTTCCATAGTAGCTCTTCCTACAGAGAGGAAAGCTGAAAAAGCAGTTCTGAGGAGCAGATAAAGTTACGATTCAGTTGTGCAATAAGAAGAGGAAGAAGTAGTGTGGAAGGTTAGGAACCATGGCTGGCATTTCCGTGTGTGGTTCAGGAGGTATGGTCAAAACAAGAGTCTGTGCTCTGCTGCTGCAAGTTTGTTCCTTTTTCTTCAGCCTACTTAGTACCTACCTCATGCTACTGAGCTGATTTTGAGTGCTTCACAGGTGCGTCAATGAACATTTCAACTTAAATCTTTTTCAGAAGTATCAATTCTGTGTTGAAGTAGGATGGAAACTAACAATTTTATCTTCAACTTAACCGCTCAGATTTTTAATGCATTATACCGTGTCCCACGTCTGCTGTGGCAGCAGAGACTGAGAAAAATGATCATCAGAAAAATCTTTGCTGCACTGAAATTATCATTGATAGAGATGAAATCATGGTCAAGATACCACAATGTGTGGGAGGAAGCCTGGTGAGAATTAGCAACTTCATCCAGGTTGTCTGTCTTCCTCTGTCTCTTAGTGACTGCGAAAGAACCATGAAAAATTGTACCTTATATATAATTTTCCCCATTATGTGAGATCTCAGGATCTTGTTGAAGGTAAGTTCAATTAGATTGAAGCTGATTCAGGAGAGAGGCCATGTAAGAGCTCTTTACTTTTTCAAGTGGTTCACTTAATTTCACATGCTCTGAAAGGAGGTGAGAGGTTGCTGCTGGTGAAGGCTTCTGGCAGGCTGCGTAAGACATTGTTTCATTAAGGAAGTTCAGGCATAGTTGATCTGGGATTATTCGGTGTGAATAAGTTGTGAATAACTTGAAAGCAGCAGCAAGTTCTCCCCTCCCTTCTTTTCTCTCCCTTTCCACCTCCACTTTGAGGCATGTTCTTTCACATCCTTAGAAAGCCATAAGAATGCCATCAGTACTTCTAAGATACAAATTCCACTGTCTCTGGGAGGATCGGTTTGTATATTGGCATATTTTGTCTGTTAGGTCCTGATCTTGTTCCTCTCTGTTGTCAGTCCATCTCCCTCTTGTATCCCATATATTCCTGGGTCAAGTGTGATAAATGCGGACTGTCATTTCCTTGGCGCTCACATGCAGACCTCTCCTGTTCAAAAAGTCAGCCTGTGACCCAAACCCTAGAGTAAAATCTGGGTCTGGGGCTTCTCCCTGCTTTGTTGTTGACCACTGGCATGCAATCATTCCTTAGGGAGCATGCTGCCTATTAGAGGGTAGGATTTTATAAACTTGATGCGGTCATTTCAACTTTAGAAGTAGGGTGTCACATTTTGTTCTCTCCCACTTGCCTGTACAGCCTGCTGTGGATATTCTGAGCTGCTTTTTAACCTGTTCTGGCTGTGATTTTGGTTTTCTTTGTTTCTTTCCTTGGTTTAGTGCAGCCTTTTGCCACAGCCCGTTTCCTTAAATAAAGCACTTGAGTCATTAGAAGAAAGAGGTGCTAACTTCCCAGGCAGGTGCCATTCCTGGTAAATTCAACCTCTTTCTGTCTCCAAGTACAGTTTTCATTGTTTGTTGCTGAAAGATGATGCAGATGGCCTCGGATTCCTCTGCTGTAGCTCTCAAGCAGAGCCAGGAGTACCAGCTCAGGGTCTCTTTTACCTGGCTGCCCTGGTTTCTGATGCAGTTGCAGCAGAAAAGTGAAGAGCCAAACACCAGCTCTAGCACCCAAACCAGAAGGCTTGTGCAGGATGGGCTGGGTTGCATGGTTTGATTTGGTGACAACTTGCTCCATCACACTGAGCATTAGTATCCTCACTTCAACATTTACTGATCCTTACTGAAGATGATATTGAAAGCACTTGAGAAGGGGGAAATCAAAACCTTTAGCAGCATTATCGCAGAGAAGAGAAAGCAGATTTTCTTACATTTGTTATGTGTAGTGGTGACACCTCTGTAGTCTGAGTAAAAAAGGAGTTATTAAAGAAACTCAGCAGGAAGGAGAACTCCCCAAATAAATGGTGTTTACTTTCCTAGTGCACTCCGCGCTTTGGAGTCTTGTAGGATCCAGTAGTGCAACATTTTGATGACAGTACATTGGAATTGCACATGAGTTCACTGGTCGCAGCTCCCTGGAGCAAGGGCTTGGTATGGCCAGATGCACTAGAGGTGTCCTGTTAGCATGGAGGGAGCTGCAAGCCAGAAACCGGCCTGGCATTTCTTCTTGTGCTTGGAGCAGGGGTCAGGAGAGGATCTTACTAGGAGAGCTTTCAAGAGAGACTGAATAACTCCAGTGGGACCCCAGCCAGAACACTGGGAGAGCATTCAGTACATGTGCCTTGGGAAGAAGGGCAAGAGTAGTTGGTGTCCATTAATTCAGGTGTTTCTGAGTTGTTAGACAGGTGCTTACCTTTCTGTGCAGCCTTTTTAAAAGCTGATACTGCTTTTTCTTTTTGGTTTGTTTATTGCATAACTCCAATAGAAAGGAATTCCTAAGGCATGAATGCTAAAGAGGAAGGAAAGAATAAGTGGTGCCAGTTAAATTTTCATCTATTTATGCCTTATTATGGCCTGACAGTCAGAAATAATATTCTTTTCCTTTTATCCTGATTTTCTCTTTTGACTGTGTATTAAAAAACCACCAGCAGTAACAAAGTGTAAAAGATTGAATTAAATCCTAGTTAGAATGACTTCACCTTAAATAGCGGAATATCTTAGATCTCTTTCTCTTCCTTTTTTCTTTCTCCCTGTCTAGTCTACAGAGACTTGGCAGTCTCAGCTACCCTTGGGTGTTCAAAGGTAGATCAGTCTGCGGCAGGGCTGCCTTTGATGTTTTCACCTACAAAAATGTCACATCACAACCTGCTCTGTTATTTCACATTGAATGTGAAAGATTCACTAAAAGGTTAATTTCAAGCCTTGTTGAATTTTATACCATTAAAGCCAATGCCTTTTCAAGGATGCACCTAGGATGGTTTTAAAAGGATGAGAGAAGGGGATGCTTCTAAGTTTCAGCTGCAGCTACACAAGTGCCCAATAACTCTGTGCAAGGGGTTCTTGTGGGTGCATAACCTCCACTCCCTATGGAGAAGGAAAATCAGGAACTGCTATAGTGCTTTAAATAGTGCTGCATCTACCAGCAATACCTTTATCCATTTGTGCATGAGGCCCTAATTTGGTCTGTGGTAGTCTTGTCGAAAGAAAATGTAAAGGGAGAGAAACAGTTCTATACAAATCTTTTGTGGGAGGTGGCGTAAGGGTTAGGATAATTCTGAATATATGTTCATGTTTCTGGGATTTAGGATTGATTTCTGGAAGAATTTGTGGAGTCATTACAAATCCCTGGGTAAAATAGTTTTGAAGTACTGTTTTCCTTGGTTCTTCCCCCCCCCCCCCCTTAAAAACTTGTTTTGGAGCAAGGCTGTATGCTTGCAGTAAACAGGGGCTTTAATTTCCTTGTGGGTACAATAGATTTCACAGGGGAAGGCTAAATGTACCGGATGTTAGACATCAGTTTGAAAAAGAAATAGGTTGTTCTAAAAGATTCCTTAACTTGGAGGAAAATACTTGTTTATCAGTCCTGCCACAAATAGGGCATTTGAAAGATCTCAGAATGGGCAAATGCTGAAGGAATGGGAGATGCAGGTTATGGTTTAAATTGCTTGCTTTGGTTTGGGTTTTTTTAAACAATTGCCAAGTAATTTACTGTAATTTGTATTTTCTCTTAGTAAAATGAAATCTGGCTCAGCAAGGGCACTTGGAAAAAGAAGGCTACCTTCCCCCCTTCGCCTCCTCCTCCCAGCATAACTTGGACATGCTATTTACAGAGCTCAATGCCCCCCACCCCAAAAATCCTTTTTCGAAGTGAGCAGTGAGATGTCAGGTAGCTCACTCCAGCATCCTCGCGCTTGTGGCGAAGTGGAGGCTGGGATTACAAGCTTTGTCAAGCTGTGTTCTTAAGGATGTGCCGCATTTCCTACTGTTCTAACACCGGAAATGTCTCTGCCACCAGGCAGCTCTGCTTTTCTGTGCATCCCCTAATTGTGTGGGAACTGAAGGTGCAGCTGGAGAGCACTTCATATCTAATTGGTGTGTGAAAGCTGAGGGTACAAAAGACAATTAGGAAGTCATGGTCAACTTTAAGAAGGGCTGTAATTGAGGCAGAACTGAAATGAGAAATTGGATTGCTACTGAGCTGAAGAAAGAAGGGTAGATGGAAAAAAGCTGGAAGCAGCAGCGCAGCTTAGGCTCCAAAGTTCCACTTTCTGCAATGATACTGGAGTCTCCAAGTCACTGGGAGGAGTGGAGATGCAGGCACCCAAGTGCCTCAGGCATACCTGACATGGAGCTGAGCTGCCCAGCCACTTGGCACTCTTCAGAAATGCCTGTGGGTTAATATGGCTAAATCCAGCGTGTTACAGGATGTCTCTGATGCTGGTCATCGCCTTATCAATCAGTTTCAGTCTACTGATAGCCCTGGAACAAAGACTAACTGCTCCATTCAGCTGCGTAGTTTTGTCTTCCATTTACTGTTGAGTGCTACTTTAAATCCACCTAGTCAAGAGTTAGAATTGAACAGAAGAGTTCATTTTACTGTTCAAACTGTAACAGTCGCTGTGTACACTAAGTGGTAATGAGCCTGTTTAAAGAGCCTTTTCTTGCCACTTCTAATAATTGGATGTAGGTTTTATAAGAATGTGTTAGAATGTATCACAGCAGCTTATTGCTGCTTTACTGTTTGGCTGAGGAGTAATAAACTCTGGCAAGGTCTAACTCTTGGAAGTTGTGGTCCAACCTGTCACTTTTATTGTGGTATATGTGGTAACTGCTGTCTTTTATCAGTGTCTTAACACTAATTGTGCCAATATAAACTTAGTTAATAGCTGTGCAAACAGAAAGGCAGTGTGTGTGAGGAGCCTCTGTATTAGAAGAACTTGCGAGTTGCTCAGTAAAGCCCTTAGCTGAGCAGCAGTAACTTGCAGTCAACAGGGAGAAGTGGCAATCCTATCAGCCTGGTGGTAGTAGGAGCTGCAGGAGGTTTTCAGAACTTATCAAGAGGAAGAAGCAAAGAGCATACCAAGAGCAATTCTGCGAGCTGGAAGGCAAGAAGTGCCTGATGTGTACTAGCCAGGGAGAGACTTAAATAAAATCCCAGACTGGTTTGGGTTGGAAGGTACCTTAAAGCTCATCCAGTTCCAGCCCCCTATCATGAGCCGAGACACTTTCCACTAGAGCAGGTTCCTCCAAGCCCTGTTCAACCTGGCCTTGAACACTGTCAGGGATGGGGCGGTCATAACTTCTCTGGGCACCCTGTGCCAGCGCTTCAGCACCCTCATAGTGAAGAATTTCTTCCTAATGTCTAATCTCAATCTCCCCTTTGTCAGTTTAAAACCATTCCCCCCTTGTTGTGATCAGAAGGCAGTTACAAGGTCTCTGCAGAGCAGCCTCTTCTCCAGGCTGAACAAGCCCAGCTCTATCAGCCTGTCTCCAGACCAGAGTTGCTCCAGAAGAGCTTCGTCCTAGTGTCTAATCTAAATCTCCCCTCTGGCAGTTAAATCCATTCCCCCCTTGTCCTGTCCCTACCTGCCCTTGTCAAAAGCCTCTTGAGCTTTCTTTTTGGGCCCCCTTTAGGTACCAGAGGGCTGTTAGAAAGTCTCCCCTGAGCCTTCTCCTTTTGTTTCTGGTTTGTATATTTTACTTTCCCCACTACCTTGTTGTCAGAGATCTCTCTATCCTGTCATTTTGGCCAACAGTTGCTTATTAAGGCGGTGTGTCAGTGTTTGCATAGGGGAACTCACATGCTGCTGGGAAAAGCTAGGAACTCCTGAATTAAAACTGTACTTGGGGCAGAGGTGGGCAGCCTGTGCAGAAGGTACCAGGCTAGCACTTGTGATATCGCTGCAATACTGTTATTTCAGTTAATTAGATTTGAAGTGATTGCCAGCTCTTTTTCTTCAGATTTCTGTGACCTTAGTCTCCTTCCTTAGAAACTGTCACCTCTTGCTTGAATTATGGAGAAGAGTGATTTGGGCAGTACTTGGGTTTATGTTGCCACAGTGTGGTGTGTCCTGTGCTAAACTGCTGTGGTCCTGCCGCAGACAGAGCGCTTTGTCATTTAGATGAGAAATTACAGATTTTGTCAGATTTTGTGTTATTTGGTTCCTGATAGTTATTGCTCTACATTTCCTTGTTGGGTCATTTAAGATCTGTTTGGACAAAAGAAACTACTGAATATGCTGGTATTTTCTTCACAAAGCTGGTGGTTTTGATGGGCTCTGTCCTCCAACTTGGAGGATTTCTTTTATTCACCCTAAGTAACTACCTTTTTTGGTAAAAGGTCAAAACTGTGCAGTGTGTAAGGAGAATAAATGAAGGTATAAATACTTGATGGGATAATACCCACCGTCTGAAGTAGCTGGTGATAGTTACCTGATGATGTTGGCTTTATCCTGCATTGGTTCGGTTTGATTGCTGTTTGCCCGGTGCGGCTATCTGCCTTGACATCCCACCTGTGCCCTCCTGCCTGATTCCTGTGACACACAAGGGCTGTTTCTGTGGCTGCAAAAGCTGGAGGAGGTGGACTGCTGCCTCCTCTTTCTGCTTTTTCGCTGCTTGCTGTTTAGTGAATTCCATAAACTGCTGTGTAGCAACTCAAAGAATGGCTTTGAGCTTTGACTTTGGCTGGGGTCTGACTAGTCCCTCCTCCTTTTCCTTTTCCTTCCTCCTGCTTTGGGCTGAGAACAGTACATGACAAATATCACTAGGTGGCATAGCCACCCTGGTGTACTGCCCAGGTTAAACCACATTTGTAGCAGCTGAGGTTTTGATTACAGTTTGAAATAATTCCTGTCTCAAAGGCATGATGTCCTGATCTTTTAGAGCACACTCTTAACACTCTAATCACTGGATTCAGTTGTGAGGCAGAAGACAGGCATGTGTGCTTAGGCTATGCAAGTTAGAGCTGTCCCAAGAAAGCTGGCGTGCTTCTGCTGAGCCAATACAGGTGAAAACCTTAAGATTTTGTTTACTTGGGAAAAAAATTGAATGATGTTTCCAAAGCTTCTTGAAATGCTGTTTTACCAGGCACGTACCTTAATCTTCCTGATTATCTAACTGATAAGTTACTGATCTCCTGTGAAGGTCTTCTTCTGCCTTTTGGAGTTTATTCCAGGAAATCCAATATATAATCCAAAGTTCAAATAAAGCACTTTATAGTAGGCGCTTATGTTTTAAGTACATGCTTAAGTGTTTTCACTAGAGAGATGAAGATTAGGCCTATAAACCCTGTGTTCAAAGTTGATTATCAGTTGAATGTATTGTTGAGCTGGGACTTCTCTAAATATTTATTTATTAAACTAGTTGGAGGAACTCCGTTTAGAAGGTATATGATGGTTTCTGTATTAATTTCTCATTGGGTAGAAATCAAAGTGGAGGATGGACTGTATGAGAGAGGTAGATGGATCTAAGTCAAGTTTACTTTGAGGTTGTTTTTAATTGGAACGTTTTAGTCCAGAGGACTCGGAACATTCTCAGCAATTGATGAGTGTCTATTTTTAAAGTAAACTCATTGAACTGTGATGTGTCAATTCACTTCTCTAAGCCAGTGTGCATGTTCAGGCACACTGATTTGTCCGCAGTGGTTTTAATTGGAGTGGTAGGCATGTGTCTAATAACAGAATGTGGGTTTAAATATGTGTTATGATTTAGAAGTTTTGATTTAAAATTAGATGTGTTGTGTATCAGTTGTATTTGTAGTTAGCTGATGCCATTAGATGTTTTCAAGTGCAATGACGCAGTTATTTAAAGGGTTTAAGAGATTTGAACATAAAGCATGGGTTCAACTTCATTTGTAAGGGAAGATGCTGTGCGAGAGTGTACTGGTGGTATTATTATTGCCATTATTGTAGCTTGAAACCCATTCTGGTCACTTATCAAAAGCAAAATAAATGTCTTTTCCAGGATCCCTCATCAAAATACTCCTAGAAAATCAGAAAAGTCTGGTAAAAAAGACCTTAAAGCTGTGAATTAACCAGAGGGCATTGAGGGTGTCTTGCCTCTATCAGGAAATGAGAATAATTTTGTTTCCACTGTGAAATAGAAACTTTATTGTAACAGGAACATTTATGCTGAGACAGTGGACAGTGGTGGTGATACTATTATCAGAGTTAGGGAGCCTAATGTATACATTCCCTTAGAATGTAGCATTCTTCATGTGGTGATCAGGTGGAAGTGTTTGAGATAGACACATTTGCATCTGCTCTGGGTTCAGTCCCATCCCTGGCTCTATGGTAAATATTGCAAGAAAGCACCAGGATAATCTTGGGTCTTTGCTTAAAATACTGCTGTGGGTTTCCCACACAGGCGAGAGTGAGTTGTTGAAGGGGATTTTTATGGCTGACACTGGGACTAACGTCAGACTCGCCCACAACCTGGGACTGAAGAAGTTCTGAAGCTGTGCAGTCCAGTAGCCCCTTTTCCCCAACAGGTTTGGCTCCCTGGCTGGGATGCACTGGAGATTTTTGCAGGCAGAAAAGGAGCTTTTAAAAATCACTGTGTGAAAATAAAGGCATCCTTAGTAAAAACAAAGAAACAAAGCTCGTCCCCTGCATGTCCCATGTCTGTGTTGAGTTTTGGTTTGGTTTGAGGTGTCTTCACTCAATGTTTTTTCCTTCTGTGATCTGTACGTTTCCCTCTTAATTATCACTTCTAGCCTGATTTTACTTATAGATACGTACTTCTGTGTGCTGGTGAGTATGTGTGCTTAACTGTGTTTACCTGTACTAATCTCTGTCGATGTGCCTTGTATTTCTTCGCTTTGATTCCCGTTTAGATTAGAGACATGAAGCAACCTGGCCAAAAGTATTGCTGCAAGTCAGTGGGAAAATGTACATGAAATCTCCAGGTTATTTTTTGCTTTTGCGCTCATTAAGAACAATGGAAGAGTTACAGTGCCTGAGCTGCTTGCTCTAAAGTGATCTTGAATTAAGAAGCTAAGAAACAGGCTCAGGAGAGTAGGTTTTCTGGATCTTACTAGACATCCTAAAGTTAAACCTTCATAGCATTAACCCTGCTGGAAAGAGAAGCATTTGCTTTAGAAGGTGCTGGTTTCGTCTTGACAGTCAATGTGATGTGAAGAAGACAGGCAACACCAACCCCAGCCAGACATCCTCTCTCTCACTGGTGCTGCATGGAGGAGGTGAGGACAGCGCTGAGGGCAAGCTTTCTTCTTTTCATTCTTGCTGTGGGGAGGTCAGGTTTAGGTGCACCATCTGCTCCTGCTTTTTGCATTAAAAATTTGTGTAGCACGTAGCAAAACCCAGCTCTGGGAGTGAAAAATTTGCCTGGGTGGTGCCAGGAATTGTTCTCACTTGGGATGCAGAACTGCTCACACAAGCAACTTCATAAATTCAGTGTTGGTACCTGTGCTGAATTCGGTGGTTCTTGCTTTGCCTTCTCTGAGGTGTAAGTTCAGCTAAATCTGATTCCAATAGGAAGGACACCAACTAACTGTCATGACAATCACCTCTCCATGGATCCTCCCTGATTCTACTTCTGCTACAAGTTTTCAGCAGCTGAGTGCATGAGGACTTCTGAACTCGTGCAGCTGAGATCTGAAAAGTAGATTTTACATTGTGGCATATGACAAATAGAACCTGAAGCTAAACTGTTCTAAGCTATCTCTGTGAAAGCAGATATGAGGTAAACATTGTACACATTGCCTCCTTTATTTAAAGAAAGGATCTTGAACATCTCTTACTTTTCTGCCTATCTTCCCAGGTGCTCTGACAAGTCCTTTCCACTTCTGAGCCTTCAGGACAACTTCGAATTTTGATTTTTGGGGTGTCTTCATGCATTTTTCCGAGCTGAAGAATACCGTGTGTGTGTGTGTGGAGTACTGCAGACTTGTAAATTCAGATTGTTCTGGAAAACTGACTCATCTGTGCTGACATCAGTTATGTCCTCCTTGGTAGGTGATGAGGACTAGGAGAAAATACAGTGCTTTTGACAAACTCTTTTTGCTTTGGGTATGCTGCTCTCTTTCGTTCATCAACCAGAATGTTGGACCACTCATCCCACATCTTGGACCTGTGCTATGTCAGTGAGATAGTGGGGTATGTTCACAGCAGTGAAGCTGCTCTGCCAGTCGTCAGTGGGAGACTCTGTGACTGTGGTTAGCCCTTGTAGACAAATGCAAATTAGGTTCATGTTGACATTAAGATAGAGGTTGATGCAAAAGGTCAGTATGTGATTGCTGACACCAGAAAAGCTGTTCTAGCTTGCACGTTGCAAACTTCAGCTGGTAATTATATGTATAGTTTCTGAAAGATCTTAGATTTTACTAAATGTGTTCTTATGCTCGGATTTTGTTGGTTATTTGCTTCCCATTCCACTTCTTGAGAAAGATATAGGATTAGACCAAGTATCTATGAACTTATTGAGGTTATTAAAGTGATGGTAGTAAGTTAGGTCAGTATTTCTGATGTGGAAAAGATTTAAGGCTTGACCTGTCTTGGAACAGAATCAAAAGAAAAGATGAGATGGAGGCATAAAAGTAGGCAGGAAGGAAGGTTAATGGGCACTAGAAAGGTACAATGTTTAAGAATTCCATGGGGAAAAATGGGTGTACTGGAGGAAGAAAAGAAGTTTGACATGTCCTTTGTCCTTGATGGAAAAGGAGGGTGACATTATTGATGTGTCAAATAGAAAGGAAGAGAAAGATTGTTATGCTTGCCAGAGATGAAGAAATTAAAATCCTGGAAAAAAAACAAACAATGGACATGGACAGAGAAGAGTCAAATGCAGTTAAAAGACAACCATGCAGGATTCAGTGAAACCAGAGAAGTAATTGTTTTGCAGGGAAGCTAGCCAGACAGGAGGGGTGTTTGTATTGGAAGAGGTCAGCTTTGGTTTTTTCTCATTCTAGACAGAATGAGTAGCAGAAAGGCATGGTGTGAAAGAGAGGGTGAGCCAGATCGGAGAGTGGATCATCTCTGGCCTTCCTGGTCTTGCATTGTGGCTACTCAGTGATACCAGTACAAGTTAAGGGAAAATAGGGAAGGTCTGAGATCAGAAAAGGCTTTTAGTTTACTACATTTACTCATTTGACCTGTCACCATGAAAAAATTATCACATGTGAGAGGAAGGTGCAAACACACCCGAAGACCCTTCGTTGTGAAACTGCAGGTTACCTGTGGAGGTGGAGAGGTTGTTGTGCTGAGCTGGACACACAGCATGCAGGAGGTGAGGGTTGCTGTGAGTGGTAAAACCTCTCCAGCTGCTCCAGTGGGCCTGGCTTCTCCAGGCTGCCTGAACACCTACACCATTTCTGAAGCTGTAAGGTTATCATTGTTGGTCAGAAGACTTTGGTTTCTATTCGTAGGTGTTGAGAGTTGCTGCAGACCTCTCCAGATTTCTGTCTGTGACATGCATAGGCACCAGTGTGAATTCTGACATCTTGGAGTTTGGCATAGCAGAGACTTGGTATGGATATTGTTTCTAAATGCCAGAACAGTCTCTCTTGACCTGACCATTCCACAGAGGAGGTGTGGTGGAAGTGTGGCTTGTGGTGCCAATGACTGACTGGCTGATGACAGTGACAACTTTGTACACTCCGGGATTGCTCTCAGGTGCTTGCTGGCACTCACATCCCTTAATGGGATGTTTCTTAGAGGCCACTAGGTTACCTTGTTAAAGTGGTTTCTTTTTCCTGACAGCATAGCAGGTAGCCTACAAATAGGCAACAACGCAGAGGAATTCCCTTTATTTGCCACTGCTGATACTTGACTGCACTGCAGCTGGCCTAAACTCAGAGCTATGAAGGAAGTAGGCCTTGGAGGGACACAGGAGTAAAGCAGCCCTCGAAAAACTGACAGCAATGTCAGTAAGGTTTGCGAGACATCAAGTCTTCATAAAACTTGTAGCCTTGCTTTTTAATAGTGTTCAGAACATTCACATTCCTGCTTAGAAATTGAGCGTATTAAGTGAGCTCTCCTTCACTGCCAAACTACCGCTACTGTTGGCTTCTTGATTTATTTTCTAGAGGTGAGATCCTCTAGTGATAAATTAGTGTAGCTCTGCTTGATTGCAGCGCTGATTTACAGCCCATCGTGATTTCTTGGGGCTGGTTGTATTTACCTTTAAGATGTAAACAGAGTCCTAGTTTAAATCTTAGCTTTGGTGTGAGACTTGAGGTTTAGCATCTGATATGAATTTACCTTTTATGAGCATTTGTTATTGCTCAAACAAAAGCCTCAATGCCGAGGACAATCAGCACTTTTGGGGGTAAAAATCTAGGGTTGGGACTATTCTTTTTTCCTTTCCCTTTTTTTTCTGTTGTATTTTTCCCCCCTCAGAGCCTCCTGATAGCCCACATCACCATTTAGTTGTCATTTACTGCTCCTGGGGTTTGTTGGTTTCTTAGCTTAGAAGCAGCTGCCATGTGATGTGAATGATATTTTGAAGTCCTGTGTTTTAGTTCTTGTGATAGCAATGTGCAGAGAATTGGCAAGCTCTCGGAAACAAAATGGCATGCTTTATTTTGTCACTAGAAGTATGTTCAATCTGCTATTTGATTCTCTGTAGCATTTTGATTAAGAGCTCCAGTGAAGTTACGTGAAAAGTGAAAATCCTCTTCCTTCTTTCTCTCCAAGAAAATGAGACACACAACGTTGTCAAAATATTTGCCTAATCTTGCAGATTTGGATACTTGTAGTTCTTCTGATAGACCAAAACAATGGTCATTAAATGAGAAGCAGATGCAGTAAGTATGCAGGCATACTAGGAAAGACTGAGGGGAAGGGACAAGGCTGCCAGGAGTGCTCAATAAGCACTGGAGAATAAAGAAAAAGAAAATCTTCCTTGCTGTTGTACCCCATAAATAATCGTTTTTCTTTAATAAGCGAGGCATTGTACTCGGCTGCACTGGTGTTTTCATATGTTCTGGTGCAATTTGAAATTCAAACACGGGTGCTCCTTTTGGCTTGAATTTTTTTCTTGCCAGGAAAGGGAAATGCCAAAGGAATGCTTTAGCTTGGTTTTTTGTAGGGGTTTAGTTTGGTCGGTTTGGGGTTGTTTGTTTGCCTTTTTTCTGTTGTTTCTTCTCTGGTTTCAGGCACTGGAGCGCTTGCTTTAGGACTAAAGGACACAATGCAGGAAGAATGCAGTTATGTTCATATTCACAGTTTTGTGAGACTGGGAAGACAGAAACTGCTCACAAGAAAACCCTGAGTCTGATCTTGGGAACTGATAAATTTTGTATCAAGATGTGGATTATGTTTCTTGAGCCAAGTAACCAGTAAAGGTCTGATTTGTAGTTGCAGGACTGTGTGGACTCCTCAGGACATTGGTCCAAAATGTGCTGTAAATTACTGATAGAATTACAGCTTTCCAGCTTTACTGGTGCTCCAGTTATTTACTCAAACCATAAGTATTAAAGATCTCCCTTTAAGAAAGAGAATTCATTTATTCAGCATCTTCCTTTAGTGATGTGTATATACTCAAGCTCATCTATGTGATTGCTATTAGTGTTCATGTTTTCTTTTGTGTCTTTAAGTTACTTGTCAGTTATAGGTATTAGCTGCTGTGTGATAATTTTGGATCCTTGAGTTAAAAAGCAAAGCCAGGCATTGGCAGCGAGGCTGTGTAACACTTTGCAATTCAAATTCTGTGTCTCCCTGATGCCCCAATCTCCAAACCCTTGCACCTCCTCTCAGGCTATGCACAAGCACATACATGCACATATGGATGTGTACACCAGTTTTCAGCAGGAACATGAAGAAAATGCTAGTTTGGGCACACATGGAAAAGTGCACAGTAAGGGTATGGATATCAACATCAAAACAGTGCATTGCTTAGAAAAATAAAATTAACAGGCTGCCTCTAACCCGAAGACAGAGTAGTAGTGCAGTATAAGTTTAAAGTGAGGGAGTAGATTTAGATGCTCAGCAGAAGCTCTTCCCTGTGAGGGTGCTGAGGTGCTGGCACAGGGTGCCCAGAGAAGCTGTGGCTGCCCCATCCCTGGCAGTGTTCAAGGCCAGGCTGGATGGGGCTTGGAGCAACCTGGTCCAGTGGAAGATGTCCTTGCCCATGGCAGGGGGTTGAAACTGGATGATCTTTAAGGTCCCTTCCAACCCAAACCAGTCTGGGATTCTTTGAATATGTAGTGTTACAGAAGTTTCTCATTTCTAGAGGAAAGACCCTGTGGTGTGATGCCTGCACGTCAGCCCTGACTGACTTGGTTTGCAGAAACCTGTTCTGATTCACGTGTTTTCCTGTTGTATGTCAGTCCATCAGTGTGTGGTACCTCAGATAAGCCAGCAGAGGTCTGTCTGCAAAGACCAAGCACCTCAGGCGTGAGGGTGTTACTTTTTTTTAATGTATGCCAAGTGTGCTCAGCACTTAGATATAAATGGGACTAATATGCAGGGCTTTGTTTGTGGGCTTATGCAACACTGACTGTGGCTTGAATTCATTTATATATGAAGAGTTATCACTAGAACTCACTTGTTAGGCTCAGAAAATGCCCCTTCTGTTTGTCTTGTCCTGCAGTCAAGCATAGGTGCTTGTAGAAAAGGTGTCCTATTAGGCAATGCCTCTGCTTGATTTTTGTTTTCTCAGCCTTTGGGGGGAAAGCATTGCATTGCATTGCTGAGTCCTCCTTGCAGACAGTGCTGTAACATAGTGATTTTTCTAAATGGTGTTTTGCCTTGATTTCAAGGGTATTGAGTTCTTTGTGAGAATGCAATATTATTGTTAGTCCAAGGTTGATGAGATGCCGAGCATATTAAATGCTTCTGTTGCCTCTTTGCAGACTCAGTATTGCCAAGCTTTAGATACAGAATAGCTGAAAGTGTTTGATTCTTGGATGTTGCTATAGAATTTGCTTTAGATTCTTTTCTGTTTCTTATTTTTGCTAGTTTATAAAGGGTTATGTACACTTGGCAAAGATAGGAAATGCTATCAAGATGGTTGTCTGGATTCTACAGTTAGAGATATACATTTCCCTAATTACTACTTTAATTAATGATTCTTCTTGGTTATGAGATACTTGGAGTCTGAGAACCTGTATACCTGAAACAGTCCGTTTATATCTTTCTGGGAAAGAAAAGGATACTACATAAGGTAAAGAGAAAAATTTGGAAGCAGCAGTGATTTAATAATTCTCTTCCTGTAGCTCTGTGTCAGTGCAGAAGTGGTTCTTCTGGCCAAAGCTTAAAACCAGTCAAATCAACCCAATACCCATGTTTAAACATCTGGAAAAAATATTATAATTCTTGAGAGAAAGACAAAAATGTTGATTATTTACTGCGGTTAGGGAGACTTTATTCACATGTGCACAGCTCCTGTGTGAACAGATGACAGCTCGCTGTCTGCGGCCTAGGGTACATTTGGGGTCTCTGTTAAGGGTTTGCATGTGTCTTTCACTCTGGGGGCTGAAAGGATGACATGTTCCACAATGAAACTCCTCCTGCGAGTGACCCCACTCCAACTCTCTCCCCACCTTTGCCATCAATCTGTGTTGGTGGTTTTCACCCCAGTGTACTTTTAGTCTGATGTAACATCTCTTACCCTTCTGCTGTCTTGAAATGCATAATTCAGGCTTATTTTAGGCAGCACTCCTGAAGTCACTGACACAGCTAGCTCTGAGTATTGAGAGTGGAACTGTGGTCCACTGTAGGCCACACCTCATAGAGCCCTTTGAACGCAGATTGGGTGAAACAGTGATCTTTGGGAAAAGTTAGCTACGTTTCGGAATAGAATGATGCTGATTTTCACATATTGACATTAGAATATTATATTTACTTATTTTACTTAATGACTGTTATTTGTCTTGGAGTGTGAATGTTTCTTGTATGTAGAGCGATGCATTTTAATACCTTCAAAATGTAGGGAGAAGCAACTGAAGCGCCGGCAGTGATCTGAATTTCACTCTCAGGTTTGAAGGATTTGATTGCGTATCCTGAATTGTCTGATGCCTCTGAAAATTAGGCCACTGGTGTAAGTGCTCAGCTTGAAATCCTGACTTGCTCTCCCTGGAGGGGTAACTTGTAAGAGAAAGCTGGTCATGACAGAGCAGTGCGTGAAAACCTGATTTTCTCAAATAAAGGCTATAACCATCAAGAGATTCCCATTCCCCATCTTCCCATTAATTTCAAACTCGAGTTTAAAGCTAGGCATGTATAAGTCACAATATATAAATTAATCTATATAAGTTACACAAATTAATATAGGTGACAAAAGGAGTAAGTGCTTCTCAGGTGCTCAAAACATAATGTTTTATTTTGGATTCTAGTTCCTGTGTGCCAGCTTCAGCTAGCTTGTTAAAGGGACAGGAGCAAAGCAATCTGACTTGTATTAGTATTTTTTAATCAGTGAAATTAAGCTGAGGGCCAACTGGAAGACTTGGGTTCTAGTGGAATAACATCTCTGATGAGCTTGGGGCTAAATTATTAATTCTAGTGAGGAGTTTGAATTTTTCATTGGGCTTAATGTGCAAAGCCCTTAAATATTCTGTCATATTTAGTAATCTGAACCTGTGAATCTGTGTCTGCAAGTCTGAACCCCACAAAAATACTGCTAAAGTTTTTGGTGTAATATTCTCTATTAAACAGATGTTACCTTTGCTGAGGAGTCTGAATCCCTACTGAGCAATAGTATAATATTTGAATATTGTTAATGTGATGAGTGCTGCAGTGTTAAGATTCAGCACACACAAACTTGGAGCATTGACACTGATTAAATCTTACCAAAAGCTTTAACATTTTTTGAATATTGTACTCTCATGATGGCAACTTGCTGAGATACATATTGAAACAGCAGACATGAAATAGCACCTGCAGAAATGAATCTAAATTGAGTTCTAGCTCATGATTAGTAATCTATACAGCTGTTAGCTTGAAGTCTGTAAAATCTGGGGCTTTACAATTTACAAGGGGAGGAAAGTGGACAATATCAACAATGATAGAGGCGTTGGTGAGCAGAATTAAATGGCTGGTAATTGTGATAGCTTACAAAGAATGGTGTTATTTACAAAAGCTCCTTTTTTTACATGGAATCTGATGTCTTCTCCCATGAGGTTGCGTATAATTCATATTCTGCTTTAATACGCCTGCAAAATGTGCTTTCTTTCTGCATACGTATTATTTTTAGGATGTTATGTTTCCTTGGTGCATACACAATGAGCCTGAAATCCTGCAGGAATGTGTTTAATTTGAAAGTTTTATCCTCTGGGCCTGGTTAATTCAAATAGGAGGCTCAGAACAGCGCTGCAGCGCAGGCAAGAATGCGGGAACGGCAAATGGGTGGCGCAGCGGCAGCGCGGAGCCCGTGCGGCTGCGGTGGCTGCGCCGCGAGGTACCAACCAGTGTCCTGGAGGGCTCCTTTCTGAAGTTGCTCTGCTCGCTCCTGTCCTCTGTCAGCATCATGAATGTTTGGCCAGCTTTGCTTTCCTTGATATCCTTAGCATAGTTCCTAGGGACCTCATAATCACAGCCTTCCCAGATACTCTCTTATCCGAAGGCGCAGTATGTAGCGCTGAGCTGCTTGACTTCATTGCTGGTGATGCAATGCCTAGACAGGATTTGAAGAGGGTTTGTTGGTGTCTTTTCAAGCTGGAAAAAAAATTGAACTGCAGCCAGTATTAACCCCCACCCTATTTTTTTTGGAGGAGGGAGGGAATACACTTGCTGAGCCTGTCCTCTTCTGAGAGCAGTGAACTACGTTTGCATCTGCAGGAATGCGAGAGCCGAGGAATTCCAATGTGCAGCCTGCTGGAAAACGCTGCTGGCTCATGGGCAGTGGAGGGGAATGGGCCTTGCGACAAGGGCTGGCGGGGGGAAGAAATGAAAGGCATTTTTTCTAATACCCTGGGCAGCACACGCAGGATGTTATGTCTGGCTTGGGCCGCGCTGACGTGGTGCCTCAGATTTTTTTCTCATAATGCTGGAAAAACAGATATGAGGGAAACACAGCGATAGAAATGGAATAAAATTCAAATTAAAAGCAAGCTTTCTGTTTCACAGCGAATAATTTGCAGCATCTCTCCTCAAAGATATCTGGCTGGCACTAGAGAGAGGGAGCAAGCAGCATTGAATTTCCTGCAGTTTTATTGTCCACTTGAATATCCAAAATACTGCAGCCCCATGCCGGGCTTGGAAGAGGTCAGTGGTGTGGGGAGCTGTGGGGTGGGGCTGGGAGATGCCTTGAAGTAGCCCAGCCAAAGGAGAATTTCAGGTGTGTGTTAAAAAAGAGTGGGGGTGAGAAAAGGGTGGGGAAAAAGGGTGAGAAAACTCCTGGTTTGTAGTTGGCCAAGGAACATCTCTAGGCTTGTACGTACTGCAGCAGGAAGGGAAGGTATTAGCTCCTTCCTTAAAAGGGGATATGCATTTGCTGGAGAGCTCTGTGTCCTTTTCTCCAAGTACCTCTGGAGGGTGGAGTGGGGCTTATTACTTTTCCATAGCTGCCCATGAGCAACTGGAGTTTAAAATCGCTTCCTTTCCAGGAAGAGGATGTGGTCAGATTTTTCTCTGGTCTGTCTGATGCTGGACCTGTCTTCAATTCAAGTCAGCACTCAGACTGGTACCCTTCTTGGAAAAAGTCTGTCTTCCTTGGCTTTTATTTTGACCTGGTGTGTGACGGAATGCCTTTTTATTTGAAATGTGCATATGCAGGCTCTGTGCAGTCCTTTCCCTCTGTGGAATTCACCAGTTACACCCAAAAATGCAGCCTCTCTTTTTAGAAACAAAACTGTTTAAAAGCCAAGCATACTGTGTGTGTGGGGGGGAAATCCCATTCAGTGCTATGTACTGATCTGTGCCTGCAGGCCGTCAGCTGCCTCACTTAGTTCAGTATATTAATAATGCAAGTCCCTAAGGCTGGTTGTTGTCTCTGGAGTCTGCTATGTGCAAGTGCTTTTCTATTCCAATGAATTCAGTAATCAAAGCCCCACTGGCAGGGCCACTGCCGAACAGCCCCTGGCTTAGAAAAGGTAAATCATGCTGCTTTTTTTCCCCCACTTTATTGAGGCTGAGCCTTACATTGCCCAGGAATTTGTCCCCCCCCGACTTTCATATATAATCCAGATAAGAAACAAAGGCCTTCTTCCATCATTCTAAATATTAAGATATAGAAGAGAATGAAACAGCCATGCCATTATATCTGCATTTTGCTTGGCAGAGCTTTGACTGAAGAAAGACCATCCAAAATACTCATTGGAGTTATGGTCTTCTTCAGCTTTCAGAAGTCACAGGGAAAGAGCTACTCCCCTGCTTCCTTAAGAGTGTACACTGGGATTTCTAGCTCAGATTTATTTTGCTGAGACTTTGGAGTCAAGTTTTTGTATGCAGTTTTTGATGTAGGGCCTAATTAGGCTCTACACATCTTAATACTTTTTGCTACATCTGCATTAAAGATGGCATTGCATATATTTGCATACAATTTACATTTAAAAGTTAGCCATGCTGTGTGCAATAATCATTTTAACAAAGTACCATTGACAGTCAATATTGTGAATAAGCATTCAAACTGGAAATAAGCGTACAAAAAATATGGGTGCATCCTTTCTTTCTTGAGCAGTCTTGAGGAATTTGGAGTTCTTCTTTAGCATTAGAAGTTTGTTGGGCTATTTCCCACAAACAAGTGAACACGAGGAGCATAAAGAGAAGCTTAGAGCTCCTGCTTTACCTAGAACCTTTGTGTGCAAGACTCTGTCGAATGATATCAACACTCACCAAAACTTACCCCAAGGTTAGAGCATATTCAGTGTGCTACAGGTGCTATTGTCAGTTATGCTCAGGTATGACATTTGTTTCTGGAGCTTCAGCTTGGTCCCACTCTGAATTTAAAATGTAGCTAAAAAACAGATCTCTGGGAATGTCTTAAAATCTTGGATTTTAGTCCTGGCATGTAAAGGATTGCTGGTTTACTCATCTGTTTTCCAAAGTACTGCTAATGGTAAATGGTGGAAAATCCTGAGGTCTTTTTGGTGTTTTCCTGTGGAAGTGTACTGGGTTGTTCCATTTTTCATTTGTCTCAGGTCAGAAAAGGAATCTACAAATGGCAGAAAGTCCAGAAAAGAAACAAAGCAAGTTACTTTGCAGGGCAAAGAATCTGTGTGTGCTGACACTTAGGCCAAAGCATTCAGTGCAAGGGATGCAGATTTACATCTTGCATAGTCAATCTAAAGGACACTAGCAGCAGCATCTGTTTTACTCAGCAAAACTCAGTCTGTATTTTGCTTTTTTCTCTTACTTCTTGCTCAGGGGCATCGACATTTCTCATTTCATGATTATGATGATGTCAAAATCTTTTCAGACTTTCTCTAAAAGCCTGAAAACAGCTTGGAGTCAGCTGGTGCTTAGGCTAGTAAAGATCAGACAGGGGCATATTCTCTTTAGACAGACTTCAGATCTGATTCTCTGAGGTGGAAATTAGGGATTTGACTTCCATGCTACAGACACACAGAAGATGCACAAACCAGCAGAGTCAAACACTCATTTATGTCTCTGCAGTTAAGTAACAGGGGAAGTCATGAAGGATGAATAAAATCTTCAACAATCTCTCATCTGCAGGCAAATAATTTCACTTCTCTGCATTTACTTATCTGTCTGCTTTCATCTGTGCAGACATCACAGGCAGCTGAGGGTTGGTGAGTTGGCAAACTGAGGAATTAAGGAGGGGAGGTTTTTTTGCAATATTGAAGTTAAGTGGAGGTTTTCCATTATCTTGGTCAGATGCCTTAGAAACACATGTTCCCCTGTTAGGTCGGGAACAGAATCAATCCTTCCTGCTGCAGTATTCCCAGACAACTGGAAAAGGGTTCTAAGTCATTCAACCTCTTAAACACCAGTTTCTTTAGTCTGCTTCATCTACACATTGAGCACAACCGAACCGATTGATTTGACTACAATTCTGTACAGTCTATACAGTGCCTTATAAAATCAAATACATTTCTTGTTAATCACAGTAATATAGACAAAAGTAATTGTCAGTGATGGTAATATTTACATCTCAAAGAGCATATGCAAGTGATGATTTGCAGCAAGGTAGACACTTGGGAAATACTGAAGTTAAGTCAAGGATTTGGGCCTGTTTAGAGTGTGAGTTCCTTCATGCTTCCTCTTCCACGCAGTGCTTCAGCTACTCTGCTTCAGCTACTCTGAAGACAGTATAGTACATGCATGAAGTATGCAGATCTTATTTTGCCTTTACAAGTACAGGACAGCGCACAGTTGTGAGTGTTGACTCAGCTCCTGGATCTCTAATCTTTTGTGGCTTTGGGAAAACTTGCCTGAAAATAGCTGGGTTTGCTTCTGAAAGAAAAATGTCTGCATTGTGTTGAAGTAATTGAATTCTGTATTAACTTTGTGCTTCCTGACATTTGCAGGTTTTTTTATAATGTCATCTCATCCAGGGCAATCAAAGAGTTTTTTCCATTAGGAACCCTTTTCAGACAAAAGGCTTTCAGAGCAGCTTCTCTGCAAGTGCGTTCTACACCATATGAGTTCTGTAAAAATAAGTTCTGAAAATGGTTTTCATATCTGCTTAGCAAAATGTAAGCTTAGTTTCAAAAGCCATGAACTCTGAAGTTTCCCCTCTTTGGAGAGTGCTCTTCTGAGGTAACATTTTTGCTTTTATGTTTACAGACAGACATTCTAATTATCTGGGTGATGATAATGAATGTGTTGCTTATAACCTATTCTATGAGGGTGAAAAAGCTGGAGGGTGATTGTAGATCCTGCTTTTGTCTTGAATGATGAGAAACTAAAAAATAAGAGAAGAATGCAGAAAATAGAGCATAAAAAATTAATGTTTTACTAATGAAAATCTTCCAGATGAAGCACAAAAAGGAAAGGGGGAAATGAAATGAAATTCCCATAGTAAACAAGTGATACTGAAACAAGTGAGAGATTTGAATCCAACTCGGAATGAGCTATGTATAATTGATGATTAGAATGTGTTTTATTTTGATTGTGCTGAACTTTTCTTTCGACTACCAGAGCTTAAGTGCACTGTAAAATTTGTCAGGAAGAAAATGAATAGCTTTTGGCTTTCTTTTTTTCAAGCATATGAATACAAAGTTGTTACCTGGAGAGGATTTATTGGGCTGTTTGTTACCATGGCTTGGCTATATGTTGATACCAGTTGTAAATAATAAGTTACACTGGCATTTATATTTGTATCCTTAAAGATTAGTTTTAGCAACCCCCTGAAATCAAGTAGACCCCTCATGGTGTGTGCAAATATTGTTTCGAACTGTCAGCAGACTGGCAGGTGGCATGTGTGACCTGATACTTCCTTCACATTTTTCCATCCCTCACACTTTAGTGCTGCAATGTGACTGGGGCAATTGAAAATGTGAACTTCAGGCTTTGCATTAGGATTTAAGAAGTAGCAGTGAATCCCCCAGAAGAGAGGATGTAGTGATTCCCAGATGCCTTCAGAATTTTCCACTATTGTATAGTGGGCAAAATTAAAATCTTTTAAAATATTTCTATGGAAAGAATATATGGGAGAGAAGGGGAGATCCCTTCCAGCTCCAGCTTTTGAGAGATTCTATGGCCATTAAGATGAGCAAGCTTTGAATTTAGCCCAGCCTTTGCTGGCCTTTAATGAAATAGGATTTTCTTACAGTTATTGTAAATGGCGTGTAACGTTTTTCAATGTCACGTGTGTCTCTGTGCCCATAAACCACTGTTCCTACTGCAATTAGCAGGGTTTATTTGGATTTATCACTGAACAGCCTTTGGCATTTCATAGTGAAGGATTGTTGTTGTAGCACATGCACTCCCAAATGTTGGAAATACAGTGGCATATGTTCTTTTAGTGCATGTTTTAAGAATTACTATTAACTTTCAAAAGACAATATTTTGGAATGGCGAGAAATTAGGCACAGAATCTCATCAATCTGTTGTATTCATTTCGTGCACAATATATAGATCATTTGGAAATTATGCCATTATTTCTCCATTGTATTGCTTAGCTGCTGGGCATTTAAACGGAGAGCTAAGTTTTTCCAGGATAGTCACTCTGATCTTTGGGCAATCAACATATGGCTTGTCAAATAGGTGTTCAGAAATCTTTAGCATAATGTCTGTAATGCAGACTGATGTGCGCTTAATACTGGGGTGGAAAATGAAATTTGTAGTGTCATCATAGTGTAGTCAATCTCCTCACTGTGCAGGCCTCCAAGAGGTGCTTCTAAGGGTGTCTGTGGAGGGGACTGCAAGATAGTGTATACAGTAGAGCTGAAGGGGGAAGTTAGAGAAGTCTCTGTAATACTTTACTCTTAAGTTTAAACTCTGAACCAACAGAAGCAGCCTAAGCTGGGAGCTTAAACATTCGGTGGCCTGTCCATGGGCAGTCAGGCAGTGTTTTAGAAGTCAGTTGAAACAGGGAGGTTTTAGATAGCTGTTTATTACTTTTAGCTGTTTAATGCTTAGATTTGCTCTATGTTTAGTTGTATAGATTTGGGTTCAAAATAAAATCATTCTAAATTTTGACATCAAAAGGAAATGCCATAGAAAATTCAGCTCAGGAAATGAGTGCTCTCAGTTTATTGCATCTGTTGGTCACTCAGGTAAAGCCTCAGAACGTTTTTTGTTCATAGCACAGAGCAGTTCTGTACAAAGACATTGCCACTGAACGATTCCAAGGGAGATGAGCTAGCAGTGTTTGCAGTTCATGTCCTGGTTAATCTGCTTGCTTTTTATTTCTTTACCTCTTGATTGTGCAGATCAACAAACTGGTAAGCTCTTCATCCTGATCTGGGCTGGTGTATCTGTATCTTTCAAAGCCTATCAGTAAATACATCAAACTGCAAAGTCCCATTGGGAGAAGGTATTGGCATGCTGGCTTCCAGGAGCCTGACTGCACACGTAGGAAAGGTACATGGCCCCTTACTCTGACATTCAAGGAACTTTGTTTTTCACTATTAATTACACACGTTAACAGCACAAAACTTGTTTCTACTGTTCTGTTTCTTATGTTGAATGAGGAGGACTTGTGACCAGATCCTTCCCTTCCAGAACACTAGTAGAATCAAGAAAGAGAAGGATACATTATCTTTTAAATCTGCTCCTGTTCATCATGTCTTGGTATTCTCTATTTAGTCTTATGGTTCTGACATAGGTTCTGAGCTTTGAAAAAGAACTTGTAATCACTTTAACATAGTTTTATCTTGTTATTTAAAAATAAAAAGAGAAACTGTGGCAAAGAGAATGGGCTTAGCTACAGTCTTGCATCCACGTATGTTTACTGTAGTAACAGGCTGGTTCTAAGGTTGTGCTTTTACATAGCTTACTGGGAAGCCATGGATTAAGAATTTGTATTAACTCCATTTGGTGGCGTCCAGAATTCAACAGCACAAGGCTTTTAGCACCACAGTTACCTTATTTGTGCTTTTTGTCCGTGTTTTTGATGTATGCATCAGTTTTATTAATACGACTTTATAGGTGGCTTGAAAGAACTCTTCTTGAGCCCTGCACCTTGCAATGGCTTTAGGGCCTTTTCCAAGCAAATGTCCTGACTGGTGCTTGTTGAGGCATTTGCAGGTATCCAGGGTTATGCAGAAGTATAAGTAGCCTTGAGGAGGAGAAAAGGTCACAGGCTTACTCGACAAAACCAGAAACTAATCCATTTTGGCTTGTGCTTGTTAAAAAGGTATAAATTCTTCTTTGCCTTCAGTTTTTCTTTGTTAGTGGATGTTATCTCTTCCATGTTTAACAGCAAATTAATCTTTTCTCTGTCAAGAAACACTGCCAATACGAGCAGAAGTATAGTGGACAATTCACATGATAGAGGAAAATCTCAGAAAAAGAAGTAAAAAATGGTCATTTTCTTGTGTGTTATGTAGTGAGTGTCTGGGAGACATTAAGAAGGGTTAAAAGATTTCCATGTTTGTCCTGTGACATCTGTGAAGCAGGATCCTGTAGGTCAGGGATTGTGCAAGGACATGACCATGCACAAAATTTGCTGTGATCTGCATCCATTTAGATTAGGCAGTGTACAGGCTTAGTTGCCAGCATAGAAGGCAAACCACACTGATTGCCCAGAGTATAATAAAACATCATGAGCAAGCAAATGTTGTGTGGCAAGGGGAAATCCGGGTCAAAAGGAGGAAAACCACCTGGTGTTCCCTCCTTTGAGTTAGTGGAGTGTTGTGAAGATGCATCAGATCCAGGTCACTGATCCATCTGCCTCTGATAGCGCCATTTTGGAAAACATATCAAAGATGTAGAAGACCCCATGCAGCAAATCAGTTCACCTCACCCGGCTGACAGGTCTACAAAGTCCAGGAGTTTCCCCTAATCTCTTGGCCTTTGTGATAACCAGTGGCAATGAGTTCTGCCAGCTATTGTGTATGTTTGGCTGGATCTCCTCGTGTTCTTTCCCACGTGAAAGTGTAAGTAGGCATGCGTTCTGCGCCTTTCATAAACTGCCAGTGTTTCATATGTATTTATGCCCTATCTGATAATCCCTTTTCAGAATTCAAGTACCCAGCTTTCTTAAGCATATGTGAAGTTTTCTACAGGGCAGTTTCATACGGCAGCCATTATGAATGTTAGGTTTTGTTCCCATTGCAAGCAGAAGCAACCCTTGGTAAAATTGTTTTTTCTAGCTGGTGAACCTTAGAATGCGGAAATATGTTGCTTAAAAGTGGTATCATGATATTTTGGGGGTTTTATAGTTAAAACCAAAATGTAAAAAGAGCAGAGTAAATAAAATGAACTAAACCCCATAACCTTGTTCTGTTAGAGACTGTGGGTTTGCCTCTGGTTTTACCTCTCTCTTACCATTAGTGTTCTTCCTCCCTTCTCTCCTCCTTTGTTGGTGTCCCTACCCTCCATCAAATCGCACTGTGCACAGAATGCCAGAGTAATTTCATTCTGGTCAGCCTTTTTTAAGGCATCTATGCATGTGGACTTAAAGAACAAGGCTGTCTGTATCTGGAGGCCAGAATAGGTGAGGCATGTCTCTTTAGCTCAGAGAAGAATACTGCTTACCGCCATCTCTGTTTGATTTTCGTACTTGACAGCACCTTCTCAGAAACATCTTCCACACAGCGCCAGCAGCTAAGAGGAGCAGTGCTGTATGCCAAGGGAGCAGAGGATGAACGACTCAAATCCAGGCCTCTCTTAATAGCTCTGTGACCAGATTGTTCTGTGACTTTGTGAAAGGCTTCTATCTTGTCTCTGTCTCCCTTCCTGCTACTAGAAAACATGTAAATACTTTTCTCACCATGGCTTCTGTGGCTTTACTGAGGCTTCATTAGTGGATGCCCACAAAGCATGGGGGGGGGAAAATTGCTGGTTTTCTGAGTTTATTTCAGTGATGTGCTTAGTGATGCCAGAAGTCCATAAGCTCACCCTTTTGAGACAATGGTCTGTATTAGCTGCTGCCAAGTGCTTTCTTCAGGTCACAGTTTATGAAAACTCACAGCTGAATTTCATAGGTTGAATGTTGTGAAAGGTTCAGACAAACTGCTTATCTTACAGTGCCTGGATATCTCAGAAGTGTAATGGTTAATCTAGGATCTAGCAGAGTTAGCCTCTTTTCTTCCATCTGGTAATGTCCGTTATCAAAGTTAACTTGAATTTCATTCCAAAAGGATAAGTGACCAGATCACCACTTAAGTGGAACCCCTTCCCCTGTTGTCAGTTCATTGCACATGTGTGTGCAAGTAAGATAACTGCAACTTCTCATGCAGCTGATGAGCTTCGTTCATTACATTTTCATTTTAAGAATGTCATTTTGGGCAGATCTGTCAGTTGTCAGAAACCTGCCGGAGCTTGTCAGCCTCATTGGTCTATAAATGTGTCTTTGGGTCATCTACGTTACTGCTGGAGGTTTTGGCTATGGGTATCTAGATTCTGTCCTGACAGTTGTACAGCAGGCAGGTAGATGCTGTCAGGGACCAAGGCTGGGAATAGGGTGATGAATGGCATTGACTTTTGCTCCTGTGTCAGGGCAAGTGCGTGTTTGGGAAGAAACGTGCCTTTTTTCTAACCCTTCCCTTTGCTGTTTTGAATGTTACTTCTCTTCCGAAAGCATAATCCTGTCTGCTCCTCACCTGTCTTCCACATTGCTTTCTGTTTTTGATTTGGGAGTACAAGCCTTTGTGTTTGGATGCCCACAAGTATCCAGGGATCAGCAGTTACCAACAATATGAAGCAGAGGAAGGTACCTGTGTAAGTAATTAATAATACGGCTGTTTACTGTTTGTTTACTGTTTGTTTCCATGTGTCACTTCTCGGTTCTGCTTATAGAAAGCATTGGAATGCATCAAGGTCTGCCCATTCCCTTGCTGCTACAGCTGCTTTCAGGGAGTGGTGGGCTTCTTCAATGGGTGGATAAAATAAAAGAGGAGGAGAGTTTGTCAAATGCTCCAGGGTGCTCTTCCGATCGAAAAGTCAAGACAGACACAAATGAATACAGTGGAGAAACCTGTGGAGCTTGCTGTAATCCTTGCGAAGTAGTTTAAGAACAGTCTTTTCAGTTTCAACCCAAAGACTTTGTCACTGGTAGCAAAGGTTCGCCACCTGAGGAGACCAGTGTGGTGATTACTGCTAGCTAGCAGTTACTGTCTGAGCTGTGATGTGATGAAACTGTTCTCGTTTTCCACATTGGAAGGAGGAGGAAGAGTGGCATTGCTGATATTACTCATGTGCTAACAGAGGTAGAAGTGGTGTCTGTTTATGACAACTGCTGTATAGGATTTCTCCATACAAAAAAATGTAATAAGGGCCATACTGGGTCGTATCAAGCCCAGTGTCCTGTCTCAAACAGTAACCATATGTCTGAACCACAGATCAAATGAGACAAAGTAATTTCAAATTCAGCATGAGCATTCTGAGGAGATGGAAACATCCTTCCTCTTGAGGAAACCCTTCCTCTAATTCCTTTTGTGTTCGTTCTTTTAGCACATTTGGAGGCTGTCTGATGTTCAAGATTACATTAACAGGGTTTCCCCTGCTGTTTCTATTGAATTCAGTTAATATAATTAGTTCATTGTTAAATTAAACAAAATAAAGCCTGCCATGTGGCAGAAATACCACTGAGATCCCATAATTTCCACCTAATAACTGGTGTCTGTACTAAGTGCTTGTAAGTTCAATGGTGGAGAGTGTGACTCTGCCAGACGTGTGAAATATTTCTCATAAAAGCTTTGTTTGGACACATATTCATAAAAGCAACGTGCCTGTGCCATGAAAGCCAATAGTTTCATCTCTAGGCCGGTGAATTCATTTCCATGGGGCTTTCTTAGTTTACGTGTGCATGCTTAAATCCTGAAGGTGTTTCCATGACTCAGTAGTGTGTGTAAACCCAAATAGTTGTGAAGACTTACAGCTCAGACTGTTGATTCAGTCTGATGTTTACGATAACGCGGATGGGTTCTGGGAAGGGCTTGGGCCATCCCTTCTGGCAACACCAACCACCAACATCCCTACTTGTTCAGCATCTATATTTTATGTTCTTTTCAGACGACTGCAGTTCTGTCATATCATAAGGATGTTTTATCTTTTTAAAATTAGAATTTTTTGTTCTACCATCTGTTACTCCTCTGCCTGTAAGGCTCATTATTTGTAGTGTCTCTTAGGGTTTTTATTCTGGGTGTACATGTCTCCTTTTGTGGCCAAATGCAAAGGCTAGCTGCAAACACAGTGTTTGTATATTGGTATGTTAATTCAAGCATCAGAGCCCTGAGGTCCTAGGATGATATCCGTCAGTGACTGCAGGATTTGTACTGAGTGAATGTCACCACAGAACATTATACTTGGTTGTTTCTTAATTTACTTATACACATTCTTTTTTGTTTGTTTTTCTGCTGTTTTCTGTGATGCGCTTGTAAGAACTGCAAAGATTTTTAGCCTTGAGGCTTGTCCAGACCTGGAAAAAGGCAAAATTTAATTTTGCTGTTTGTTTCTCTTGGTTCTGATCTCAAAATGAGACGGGCCTGCTGTGGGTTTGCAGACTTACTCACATTTGGAGAGGATTGTAGGGCTTGCATTTTGGTCCATCGCTAATTGAAATCCCATTAAATTTAATGCCTGCTTTCGATGAATTGAAACACTTGTTTGATTGGTAACTTAACTCTGAGCCATGGGGCTTTGACACTTCAGTAAATGCTTGCAAGGCACGTGCCTGTGTGGATCAAAACTCACAGTGATTGCGTAAGCCCCTGTGAAATGAAACTGCTGAGTTGCTGCTGATGCTTGCTCCTAGATAAGAGTTTATTTAACGTTTGGAAACTAATGTGTAACTAATGTCATTACCATTCTTTCAGGCTTTATTTTTATAAAATATAAAGAAAAAAAACCCACCACGCCAAAACACCACTTTTCTAAAGTTACTTTTCTCTAATGTAAAAGACCTTTACTGGTTAAAAGTGTTTTACAGTTTTACTTCAGTTGAGTGGCAGAAACTATTAAATGTCAACACTAGAAGGTTGCTATTGCAGCTGCTAGACCATTTGAAACATTAACCGTGCTACAGGAAGTTGCTTTTCTAGCCTCTTAAGTACTTGTTTCTAAATGTTCAATAGATTTATTTTTGTTAAACTCTTACCTCTCTTGCCTTCCCCAGAAATCCATCTGCAGCGCAGCTCTTCACAATCCAGGCCTGTTTAGATTTTGTTCATGAAACCAAGTGTGAAATCTGTGGCCACAAGCCAGCCCCTGTCCCATAAGGCTGAGATTGCTAAAGTCTTCTCAGAAGCTGAAAGAAAATGAAAGAGGAGAACAAGCCCGCATGTTTATAAAAGCAGATCTCTGCAAGATGCAGTTTTGTTTAAACATGGCTTATTTGCAGGACGCCTCCAAGTAAGTCAGATACTCCTGTAAGGTTCAGTTCTACTCTTAATGAGTTCAGTGCTGCTGAGAGAAGAGTGCAGAGGCAGGATGCCAGGGGCTTGCTCCTGTTGCTGACTGGATCACTGATCTGGTGGGCGTCCACAGGTGAATCATCTTACCTCTCTTTGTCTCAGCCCCACGTGTAATCTGGTTATGTGACCATGTGTTCAGAGGAGTAGTCACAAGTTCCCTTGCCTTAGTGTGATTTGGAGTGTAAAGTGTTCTGCTGCCTCAGAACAGAGGGATGTTTTGAATGGGGAATGTTTCACAAGCGACCTCAGAGCATGGATGTCTGTCCACTCACCTGCGGAGAAGACCTGGACTTCTGTACGTGCAGCTACTTCCATCTCTTGGTGAAGTTTTGAGCCTTGAAAGAAAGACATCTGTTTGGCCCTATGTGGTTGGTCAGAAGAGGTCAACAGGCCCATAGCTCTGCTTCCTCTTTGTGAGAGGACGGCATGTCATTGCCATTCTCTCAGCATTTGAGAAGGTTTATGTCTTTTTTTGGTTTTGCCCTTGGTTGTTATTCCTCCTATATTTTTCTTCTCTCTTTCAAGCCTTCTTCCTCAGCCCTTGACAAGGCTTGCTCCATGTGGCTCCTTTCACTGTGGAATTAGGAAAGGAGCCAAAGATGTTCTTATTTTGTAAGGCTTTGAAGGCAAGGGTGGGTGAGCAATACTACTATGGCTGCTGTTTTCTCTTTTAGTTTTCTTTGTGGGGGTTTGTGTGCTTGCTTTTCTTCCTCTTTAGGGGGGAAAAAAAAAGCAGTAGGTGGAGCAGCATCAGCAGGTGAAATACTTACTTGAGGTAGAAGCCAGCCCCAGCAAATGAGATGTCTGGGAAGGAATGTGGGCACAGGGCACTGCATGGGCTCTTCTGCATGCTGTTCCCTGATAAGAGGCCTTTAGCTCAAAAGAGGATAGACAGACGAGAGCTTCCGAGCCAAACTGGGATTCCTGGCAAACATCAGATCAGGCTGAAAATACCACTTTGAGTTAGAGATAGTGATACAGTTGGAGGTGTGACAACCCACACAGATCAGTTTGAGCAACTGTGCTGGGGAAAGTATTGGTTTTATCTACTGTTAAATAAGACAACATGTCTAGCTGTAAGACAAGAGGAAGGATGGAGTTGGTATGAGGAGCAGAGGGCATGAAGAAGAAGAAAATCCTGCTCCAAGGTCACCTTTTACCGCAGGGATGGGAGATTGAAGAGAACTTTCATGCTGCTTTTGATGGCTAAGGGCTGCTGCAGTCCTGGCAAGTCTCTCGGGAACGGTTCAGGAAGATCTGCTGCCGTACCTGAGGCAGACACTCATTTATCTGAGACGCTGTGTTCCGACTGCTAACAACCAGCTCAAATTGGCTGCTTTTTCCACATTTGTCACAGAGCCAGCCGCATTGTCTCAGCTGTGCCTCTCTGAGCAGGGAAGAACAGACCCAGAAAAAGTTTTGGAGTTGTTATTCTTAGGCATTTCTTCCCCCCCCAATCTTGTCTCCTTACTTTTCTTTCTTTTTCTTGAGCCACGTTCATAACCCTCCTTTCCTTTGTTACCTTGACATCTCAGACTTTTTCCCATCTCTTCTCCTGAAGGTATGTACTCTGTCCTCACAGTGTATTTTTATAATACCCACTGATAAAAACCTAACTCTCGCAAACGCCAGACCCCTGAACTGTCTGCCCTTGTCAATGTCTAATACTCTCATGGCACCAAAGAGGGTTCTCTGATGGCACTGGAGCAGGGAATGAGGTAAAATGGCTGATGAAGCACTCCCCATTTAGGCGATGATGTTTGAGTCTGGTGCCTCCTAGCGTTTTTCTTCCTACAAAGGGATTTCTGCCAGGGTGTCCGCAAAGAAAATTTCTACCAGGAATGTTGATGAATCCCTGCTTGAGCTAAGTGGAAGTAATATCAATAAGGAGCAACAGTGCTGCTGTGATCTGACACCTTCCCCTGCCAAGCAATGTGTTGTCTTGTAGGGCTAGGATTGGTATGTCAACTGGCTTCTGGTCTGCACCAAAGAGTGATTTTGTCACTGAAAGGCTGAGTATCCAGCACACGATACTGCCAGATGGGACAGTTGTAGGTGTTTGCACATCATTTCATGGTAGTGCAGGTGTTCTCAAAGACATCTTCCAGTTAGGTGACTTGTCCGAGTTTAGTGCTATAGAAACCTCCCTGGGCTCCAGACCAAAAGCTTCTGGGCATTACCTAAAGGTTAGAATATTCTGAGTGTTCTTTTCAGCTCAATTTCTGGGGATCAGCAGGTAGCAATCACAAGAGTTAACGGATAACAGAAACATTGTTTTATACTAGACAGCATTTAGGAGATAAAATTTCTCTAGTGGTGCTGCAGTTAGGAGTGCATTGGTTTTTATCTCCTTAGTAGTTGGGTGGGATTTAGCTTCCTTTAGCTGGATTGCTAAATATTTTAACCTGTGAATAATATTTATTATTAATAATATTAATATATAATATTAATAAGACCGGGGGTGTCCATTGTTGTCTTACATGGTTTTTATTGATGCTGTTTGGCTTTTTTCAGCTGTTGGAAGACTAACCTTGTTGGTTACCCATAAGATGATTGTTGAGCAAACAGTAGAACATCTCTGTATTTGCAGTATCCATGATCATGTCTAGAGAAAGAACTTTAAATGCAAAACCTCTGTCATTGTGTGCTCTGTTATAATTGCAGTCCCCAAATAAGTAGGGTCAGCTCGGTTGCTGCTGGAGTTGTGAAGATGCTCCCCAGGATGTGCTTTCTCCTTTTCCCTCCTCCAGTAAGTTTGTGTGTCCCCCCTCTCCATTTGCATCAGTTACTCCAAAATGGGGAGCTAACTATTTGGGCTTTGATGATAAAGAGGAAGTTTCTACTTGTCTCTGCGGCTGTAGTCAGAAATTGCTAACAGATCTTTTGGAAAGAAATGCTGTCCTGCCTTAAAGCAGTAACATCTCTGCTGTAATGGCCCGTGACTGAGGTAGTGGTAGAACTGACAGGATGATGATACTGGTCTTGTTTAGAGACAGCCACTGTACAGCTGGAGGAGTTGCTAAAATGAAACAACTGAATCATTTGTAGAATCCATTCCTGCACTTAGGAGCATTTGCCACGGAAGGCAAACCAGCATCACAGAGCTGGTCCTGACACAGTGACAAGCCATGCACAGCTGGGTTTGGGTCCAGTCTCCCAAGGGCAAGTGTTTGATAGTGCCCTGAAGAAAACACCCTGTTCTTATTGCAGGCCTCATTATGGCAAGGATTTGTACTGGGTACCAGGGGAATTATGTGTTTAAATCCCTTTGAAAAATCAGTTTAAGTCCATTCAGAGTAAAGTCCAATTCTGTTGTTGTCCCTGTTAGGGTTTCTGGTGGAGGAAAACAGTGTGATTTCAGATTCAGTACAAAGGAATGACAGAGCTTAAGAAGATGTAAAACGTTAGTGATATGGAAGCGTGGAACAAGTCTGTGCAGCTACCACTGCAGACAAATACTACGTGTGAGCAATATACACATGGTAAGGAGCAAAACACTGTGGAAACAGATGTTTGGGAACTCCTTAGCAGTTGTCTCATTTCTAAACTCTTAATAATGCTGTTACAGGTTCTGTTCAAGTTGTCCTGATGAGGAATTGCTAGAGAATTGAAAAAATTACCACAAGTCTGTAATGGTTCTGTAGACTGTGGGCCTCTGAATAGAGATGACAGAAGCACGACCCTTGGGTTAACTGCTGCTCAGCAGGACATGGGCACCTTTCTCAAACATCCTTTCTAGTTGTGTACAAGCAGCCTGGGACAGATAGGGGTAATTGACTGCTGCAGAACATAACTGAAACATTGGGCTCATGATGAGCTGGATGTGTGCTGGGGTGGAGAGGTTCTTCAGGCCAGACTCCTGCTCGCCATGAAAACTGTGACTCTGAGGTGGCCAATAAAATTAGTTTTGTTCTTATTATTTTGATCACTTCAGATGTGGTGGCATCAGATAGAATTGATCTTGATAGCTTCTCATGGGCTGTCTATACTGATCAGGTGGCTGACACCATAAAAGCTGAAGTAGGGTCACATGGGCTTGCTGTATTCCTCAGCATGTAGAAGGGTCCCTGAAATTCAGACGCTCTTTACTTGAATGGTGGAGTCTGCCTTTTTCTTCCACTCCTTTCATCTGTGTTGGAATGTCCGGGGTTCTCATCAGTACAAGAAATTAATTCCTTTGGTGGGAAATGGATATGTTGAAAATTGCAATAAAGTAACACTAATTATGCTGCAAAGGCCTTTAATAAATAGTTCTTATGCATACTAAGGACAATTAAAGAAAAGGAATTATTTCTAATGTATCTGTTTTTAGTAGCACCGGCATTGTTTTAGGTGCAAGGAAAGCATAAAATCTGCTTCTATTTAGAGTGTCACCTGAACTCTTCTGGAAGTAACAAGGCTGCTTGGTTACAGGCTGAAAGGGGCTGCTTGCAGTCTTCTCTGTTTTCTGTATCAAATCTGCAGGAAAAGCTGCAAGCACTGTTTGCAGATCCGGAGTTCTTCGTGTTACTGATTTCTATAATGTATTCAATATCTATATTTATTATTGTTCCAAAATAAGCTTGTGGGAACACAAAACTTTCTGCAAACTTACACTGTAAGGTGTGGATTTCTGGTTAGAAGTGTAACCAAAAAGAATTCTGAATGACTTGTCTTCAACCTAATTGGTGCTTTATGACCCTGTACACTCAATGTAGTAAGCAAGCAAAGTAAATACTGAACTCCAAATACAAAAATAGAAGATTCTTCTGACTTTCCTGTTATTATTTAGAAGACTTTTTAAGAGGTTCTGTGATTTGTAAGTATGTTGAAAGCTGCTTTAAGAGGAACATAAAATATCCAGCAAAGTGCTTGTAAAATTTACTCTAGATAGTTCCTATCATAGGGGTTATTATCACTTACCTTCTTTGTGTGTTTAACTTACAGGGGCACTAGTTTACCATAGTTGATTTCTGATTGCCAGGATTAAGAAATACTTTCATTTGAAAAGCACATTCAGACAAAACTCTTCTGCAGAGCTGCTGAATATCATGGGCTTTTTCATTTTGGTGCGTTTTTTGTCAGATAATCCATGGGCTTCAGAACTGAAAATATCCTTATTATGAATGACAAAGCTAGTTTAGATCAGATGCAGAGGTTTCTGGAGTGGATTTCTCTCTCTTTATGTAGAACCACTGGTAACTGTTTCTTTTCCAACTGAAAGGAAATGTGGTTTCTAGTCAGACTTACTGATTATGCTATGTTTATGGTTAAAATATTCTCTTAAAATGACATTAAATAATCAAGGTACAGTTTAACATTGGCTGCTTACGACAGTAGTAGTTTATTCCCTGCCTAAGCAGTTATGTGTATTTCGCCTGTTGGAGATCAAGGTGGTTTGAAGACATTTAATGCTGTTACATGGAAATCTGCAGTGTGACCACTTCTCTTATTTATGAAAGCATGGGTGATCACTTGTAACTGAATCCAGTCATAATATCAATGTTTATTAGGAATATGAAGCCATTAGCAAGCTGATTCTTTTCTAAGTTACCACTTGGGGGTGGAAATGTTTGTTTACATCTTGGTTTATATTTATTTGATGCTGCAGCATTTGCAACACATAGAAGTATCATGATAATTGTTTTCATTTCTCCCCTTTGGTTACTCAAATGGCCCATTTGACTATGGCAATAGAGGACTATGTACTACATACATAGTAATACATTCCTATGGCTATGTATTGGATCAGGTGCCCTTAATTAAGGAAAATGGAGATGAGTGTGTAGCTCTGAGGGGCTTGGAGCTGAGGGAGCTCCTGCCAGTGCATATCCCAGAAGAGCAGCAGGCTGTGAGGGCAGCAGGAGAGGTGCCCATCCGCTCCTTAAGGCCTCCCTGTTACTAGAGTCACCCCCTGCTGTGCTCCCCTCCCCGGTTAATCCGGCCATGTGCCTGCATGCTCAGCAAGGGGGATTACTTTAAGTCTGCATATTTTCATCTTTCCTGGGTCCGGGTCAATTTACTGGCTGGGCACAGTGAGCAGGCAGAGATTGGTGTGGTGTGGTGCAGAAGCAGCCAGCTGAACTTTCGTAAAAGGCAAGACATCAATTTGAGATGTTACTGCATTTACAGGTTCTCCTGCTGGATAAATTACAGGAAAGCCAGGCAAAATAAGCAGCCAGGTTTTTTCCCCCCCACCCTCCTTTCTTTGTGGCAAGGTGATTATATTTGAGAAGTGTAGGAATTTCCATCTTTCCAGTGACACCCTGTGAGAACCCGCTTAGCAATGAATAGTGACAGCAAATGCTGAAGTGGAAAAAATATTTTCATCCATCTGCACTAATCTTCTTTTACTGTAAGATTTAACAGGGGAGGGGAATGAGAAAGGAATCAGAAACATCTTGAAAGCTTGGCTTAAGCTTTCAGCTTTGCCAGCTCATTCCCTAGTCAACGAAGAAAGTGATAGACTTCCACATTTGTGGTGGGGATATTGGGGTTTTATTAATTGAGCATTGACGCCTGTAGACTTTATTACCAAAAATAAATAACTAAATAATGGCCTCCAAATATAAACAGGAAGGAAAAAGTCATGGCTGAACAGAGCGGATTCTTTTTTGAAAACAGACTGGAATACACAGTGTGCAACTGGAAAAAGCATAAATTGGTAACTTGATGTTGACAAGCTGTAAAAGTATCCTGGTTATTTCTGCTGCTGCGTAATTTAGGTCTTGTTACACCATCAAATCAGTGATCACCCATGTTATTCCAGCACAGATCTCTGCCTTTGGAGCCCTGCTGAACCTGTAACAAAACCGGAAGGATTTGAATGTTGTGACTTAGTCTGTCATTGCTTTATTTTGTTGGATGTCGCATTTTCAAAGTCCTTTTCAAATAGGAAAAGCTGAAATGTTTTAGTCCTTCTTAGTGTTGAATCAGATCTAAAGTCACATGCTTACTCAGTACTAGCCTTTCCTAACCCATTGGAGGCCATTCTTGCAGGCATAAGGAGGTGCTGTGTTTCACAGCAGTGCATGCAAATCTTCTAAAAGCTGCAAATTCTTGTTTAGAAGCTTCAGCAAAGAAGAAAAAGTTGAAAAAGAATTCTTAGAAAACCTGCTGATACTTCAGCAAGATCCCATTGCTATGATGTGGATTGGATGGATAACAGCATGGCTGGGAAGGGAAAAGCTTGAGTGTAGACAGCTTTGCCTGACTCAGTCTCTTTTCTCCCTCAGTGTGGATCAGCTAAAAATATTGCCATGCTTTTCTACTTAAAGGAGAGCCCAGGCAAAGAACCAGAGGTAGGACAACCGGAGCAAAAACATCCTTTTGAATTAAGCTTTGACAAAATAAACCCCCACTCCATGTAACATATTTTAAATGCTGGTTTAGTTTGGATTTTTTCCTCTTTCCACATCTCTGCTCATTTATTAATGTGAGCTGTGGGGGATTTTTCTGCATTTCGTTGTCATGTGTATTTCAATGGATATTTCTATTTCCTATTTCTCCTGAGGAAGAGCACAAAAAGACTTGCCTTGAATTCAGCTTTGAGGCTCCTGGGTTGATTGGTTGGTTGAGTGATGAGTAGAGTTTTCTTCATCCCCACTAACTAAGGAGTGAAATACTGGCTCAGGTTTAGTGGAACAAAATAGCACAATAGATACATCAGCGTGACATATTTGGAACAGAGATAATAAAGCAGCAAGGCAGTGTAGCAGCCATACTTTAGATAGAAATGAAACTTGAATTATATGCGTAGAACTTGTACTGTTAATCTTTTGTGGTGATTTGTTTTTCAAAGTAATAGTCAAGTAGTTGTGAAACAAGACTTCTGTGTTTTCCTACATGCAGTAAGTATTTGAGCTTGAGGATTTTGGCATCTAAAGCTGCTGCAGATTGTGTGTAGACTGAAAGGTCATATTTGAAAAATCTGTTATTTCATGCTATTCAGTGTAGCTTCAATCCTTTAAGTAAAATATCATCATTTTTTTCATCAACATCATTAGCAGAATATGTTTGAACTCAGGTGGCTCCAGGGCAAGGCAAAACAATTTAAACTAGGTTATGTACTAGCAAAGCAGCCTGACCTTAGCTCCTTCTGAATTCCAAAGAGTATGAGACTTTACTGTGTAATGACAACCCCATTAGGAAAGGGATACTTCTATGCTGCAGTGCCTGTTGGCAAAACTAGTTGATTTTACTGTACTGGGTACTGGTTGGAGCATTTGCACTGCACCACTACTGGGATATACAGTTTCAGGGCACAAAGGAAATTCCTGGTTCTTCCTGTGCAATTTGGGATATGTAAGGAAATATTTCTCTGCTCACTTTCATGCAATAATACTTGCTATTTTAATTTACCTTGGCTTTAAAAGTGTCAATATTTCAAGTGCTGTTAGTATTGTGACCCACAGTTGGTGAGCCACATTTTACTACTGTGTATTTTTATATTGCTTGGTGCAGCAAAATCTTAACTAATGGCGGATAAAGAATTACCAAGTGTCTCCCTTCAACTCACTGCTTAGTCAGTTAACGGATCCTACCTGGCTGTTGTTTTCTAAGATAGTTAGAAATAAATGTTTTCCTTTGAATGATTTAATTTGTAATGTAGTATTTGTGGTTTCTTTCTGGAGAGGAATGAAAAGCAAATTGCCTTGAAATCCAGTTGTGAGGTTCCTGTAGTCCACCACTAAGAGGTGGGTCGCTTGTTTCACTTAAGCGCAGTAAGGCAGTATTAAGCAAGACAGGATCTTTCTGATCCCTATTCTTCCAAGTATAAGAATAGACTGCTTGGGAGGGTTCTGGAATCCTCCTTGTTAGAAGCTGATGAAGGCAAGGCAGAAAGGCATATATCTGAAGGACGCAGGTATTGTGGATCCCAGCTTGGGGCTAGATGCAGATTATCTGACTTCTTGAGATCCCTTCCAGTTCTGTTTGTCTGATTCTACACCAGCAAGTAAAGGCTTTTGCCTTTCTGTGTCTCCCATCCCCACCCCCAGAGGCTGTTTGCTCCCTGTGACAGGGTTGTTGATTTTGCTGCCTGCTTTGTTTGACCAGAGAAATGGGGTCTCCATCCTAACACAGACTAAGACACCCCTGCCATCACCCCAGCCTGCCATTATTGTCTACCCTCCTTTGGGTGACACTCAGAGTTCTCAGAGCAAAAACATTGTCATACAGTCAAGATTTCAAGATCTGGCTCAGCAGTAATAAGTGTAATTGCATTTGGCAGAATTTGAATTCGGGATATAAACAGAGGGGGAGATTTGAGGCTTTTGTTGGGTTTTGTTTCTTTTTCTTCCAAACTTATGGCAGGTGAAATAATTATTTGGGGGTGTGTGATATCATCCAGGGAAAACAATATTGCTAGTAATTGCCATGTTGTCTTTGATTAAATCACTGTTTTCAGTATTTGTTTGCTTTTTCTAAAAGCTTTGTGAACATCTATTTTGATTTGTTTTGGTTCTAATCTGAGTCTTTGTGCTTTTGGGACAAATACTCTGAAGGCTGGTGTTTTGCCAAAATGAACACTAGAGCACTTCCAAAATGATTTAAAATGAGAACTAAAGAAAGCCACTTTGCTTCTGAATGAGGAGTCTTTCAAAGAATTTAATGATCTTTAATACACAGTAATTTCACTTTAGCTAATTTGATTTAACTTGACTTGAATGAGGCTGTGTAGACAAGCACCATGTCCCACTGATTTTCTGAGGGACTTGAGCTCTTAAACAAAATACTTGCAAAAATGATAAGGGTGCATTTGAAAATGTTGACTTCTCTTGTCCTTGGCTTGAGAAGTACTTCAAAAATATCATATTTAGCTTTCATAGCACCTTTGACAATTAAGCAGAATTTAACAAACCCACTTGTATTTTAAGATTTTCTTCCGTCATTATGGGACACAGTATGGTCACTCAGAAGCTGATGATGCCACCAGCTTGAAATTCAGCTCCAAAAGCTGTAGCCCCGACATATCATAGGAAGTTATCCTCATGTGCATAACATAATTAAGTTGCTGGAAGGAACAGTGTAGGAGAGCCCTACTACAGCATTTTCATTGCTTGCGCTTGTAAATATTAGCTGGGTTCTTGTTTGTTTATACCACTGAAAGAGATACTTCTCAGCTGAGAAATGAATTCTGTATCTACTACTTAGATATCCTACCTGCTTTATATTTGCATGGTGTGTAGGAGTGTGGAAACCATTTTCACTGTTGTGTTAACAATTATTTTAGTGTTTATAATAGTCTTTGTGGTGAATTGCTCTGGAGTAGATATCTGCAGAGCTATAACTGCTGCATGGTAGAGTAAGGCAGAAACAACTAAGAAGTAAGCATTATAGCAAATTAAGTTTGTGGTACTGTGTGTAGTAAGACAAGAAGTACATTCAGCTAACAGTTGGCCATGGGTAATTGAATAATTGGTCCTGCATATGGCCGGAAGGCCATGCTATGAATTACTAATTTCTTTCCAAGATATACAGTATCTGCTTACTTAGTTTAGTTTTCATAATCAGTGGCTGACAGAACACCTTCTGGGTTTGTCTTGATCCCCGAGATACTCATCGAAGTCATTTTTACTCTAAGGCATGTATCTAGATGCAGTGACTTGAGGATTATTTGCAGGTTACTACTTTCTCTATTGTTGCTTTTTGTAGCAAACACAAAAGGTAATGGTGACTAGGCTTTGGAGGTACCTTGAGAGGTAACTTAGCCATTCCTGTGCCTGAAGGTAGGAACTTTATCTGGAGAGCATTCCTGACTGACAGGTATGTGCCCACCGTAACTCCAAAGATGGGCATTCTGTAATTACTCAGATATTCCATGTCAGGTGTTTGTAACATCTGATCTAAATCTGCTTTGTTGCATCTCAAGCTCAATGCTTTCAGTACTGTCCTCAGGAGACGGGGAAAAATGTGATGACTCCTCCCTTTGGCAAGCGTTCAGTTATTCGAGACTCCTGTAATATCTGTTCAGTATTCTGGTATCTAGACCATAAATCAAATAATGTTTTTTCAGTGTTCATTATGTCACTATTGCCTACTCCTCTGAGCTGCTTCCAGCTGACAGGATCTTCTTTTCAGATGCTTAGAAACATCAGATCCTCCCCAAAGCATCCCTACCCAGTCCTTTCCCCATGTTCTCTGCAGTCACTAACACCACCGAAGCTGGGTGTTTTGCTTTCATCTGTACTGAATTACCATTTGTTTCATATTGCTCTCCAATTTAAGATCACTTGAATTCTTATTTTCATTTGCACTTCTTGTGACCCCACCTACCTTTAGACTGTTTGCGAAGTATTTTCCTTGCTGTGAAATACTGCTATTAAATACTGCTAATAAGTGGCTGTTTCCTGAAGCAATACCAATAAAAGACTTGGTCCAGCTGGCAAAACTGTAACCTGCTAGCATTCCAACATTTCTTTCTGCCCTAGAGAATTGTTGTCATCCTCATATATTTGGGCTTGGGTAGTTGGAATCTGATCCTTCTGGCCTTTTCATAGATTTAGCTGTATACATTTGTTAATGGTCTAATGAAACTGGTGAACCCTGCTCTTCACTTACATAAGTTTACAAGCTCGTATAGGACTAGCATGTAATTCATGTCCGAGGGACTACATGTCTGCTTTTGGTATACCATTACTGTTTTCTGCTGATAATGTTAGGATTGATCAGTTGTATAGATCTGTCCAGGGCTGAGCTAGGTTAAGTCATTGACCTCAGAGTCTCTTCTCAAAATAAAATTAGGCCTCTCAGACCATTTTTGCCCATTCTTTGCAAGGGACCTTTCCATCTTCAATTGTGGAAGCCCTGACCCCTGCTTGTCCCATCTGTTGCTGCACTTCTTACGTTGCCAGTAGTCATTAGGGTAACATATGTGTATGTTGCTTCTCAAGACTCATTGTTTAAATATGCTCCTGTGCTCCCTTTTTTCCCTCCTGCTTGGTACCCTAGATGTCATTAGGGAAAACAGGACTTTTTTCTTGACAGTCTAGGGAAATTATTGTTAGGAAATCATTTCGGACACATTGAGCAGAGAAGTCTTTCACAGATGATAACTCATTAAAAGAATTTAGCATTTAGTCTTAATATTGGCATTATAATCCCTAAATTAGAACTACAGAAAAATACATGATGTATGTTAGCTTGAAGCACTCCTTTTGAGGAATTAGCCTCCTAACCTCACTAAAAATTGAAATGGGCTCCTTAACTCTAAAACACAAAGGTGAGATAAATCAAATGGGCTTTAATACCACACTCTTACTCAGCCACTATTGCTAAGTTGAGTATAAGTCTTCATACTTTCAGTTTCTAAGCAATTGTTTTTTCTTAGTAATGCCAGGGGAGGAACTCAGAGCATGCTCCTTCAATACCGCTGGCACTGTTCTTCCTTGATCACATTGCAATGCGCTCAGACAAACAAAAAGTGTGTGGGACCAGGTAGTCCCCCAGCTCTCTACAAAGCATCACTGAGAGTAAGAAAAGAGAAGATTCAGGTGTAACAGTAACCTGATGAGGTGGCTAGAAGAAACCAAGTGATCATGACATGGTTCTGTGCTTGATGGAAATGGATTTGTAAGCAAAATACCTGAGGCTGGTCTTTGATTACCATCAGTTGAGAGAAGAAAGGTAAAAAACAATCAAACAAAAAAGCAACACACGGAGAGAAAAGAAAAAACCCAGCCAACTTGAGCTAAAGTATTCATTTAGACTCTCTTAAAAGCAAAACAAATTAAAATCACTTCGTTGCATGATTGTGAGATTAGACAAAGTTGTTATCTGGGAAAAGCATGTTTAATAGATGTTAAATGAGACAATAAAATACTTGAAAAAGCTCCTCAAATTTAATTTCTTAATTGAAAATAAGTATTTAAATTGCCTATATAGAAAGTATAAAAACCCTATTGAAATCTTCAAATCATTAGAAACGTAGATACAATGACAAAAGTAATGATGCCAAGGTTTATCAGTGGCTGAAGATGGATTGGTTTTGCAATATTTAGTATTTTCTAGAGCCTTCAGAGAAGTATTCATTTGCATGAGCTCTTTAGTTATAGCAAAACTTTGTCTGTTCCAGACCTCCTAAGGTAAATGAGCAGTTATGATTAGTAAGGGGCATGTTGGAATTGCAGCACAGCTTTCAACAGTAGCTATTATTTATAGATGAGGCTTGCGAATGTGAGAATGGATGCAGTCTCAACTGTATTATTGTAATTAGTCTTCAGAAGCAAATACTGTGATGCAGCGTAGCCCAAATCAGTGCTTTTTGCCTTGCTTACTTGCTTCTTTTGTCTTGCTGGTGATTGAAAGAGGCCCAGATAAAGCAAGGTGGAGTATGCAGCATACTGTCTATACTCAGTGTATAGCATATTGTTACAACTTAAGCATCAAGTCCAGCTCTGTGGTCTCCCTATCACTCACAAATAGACACTGATGGTAAGGCACAGGGCAACTTACTTGATTACTGGCAGCTTTTAATTGTACAGAAACACACATCCATCTTTTTTCTGAAGGTAGATTGTATATTTGGGGAAGAAAAGCGTATTTGAAATTTGCAGCTGCCAGTGCCTACATTCAAGAAGTAATTAGCGTAGCAGCCAATAGGTTTTTCCTTGGCCGCATATGGGTTACTGACCACAAACGTTTGGATATTGATGGCATCATCCTGTCTGTCATCAAACTTTGGATGCAGTTAATAGTAATGCGAGGGAATTTGTAGTAATGTAGTAACTCTGATGGTAATTAGATGGGAATTAAGTTGTTAAATAGTTATTAAAAAAATGTCAAAATATCTGCCAGTTCTGCTAGCATTGTGTATGGGGAATCAGGCTTCCAGTACTGTAAGGAATAATTTGTGATTTCCTGCATATATATCACTCCAGTCTCAATTTAGTAACTTCCCTTACTCAATTTAGTAAGCTCCCTTGTAGTACTACAAACGAGTTTAGCGTTCTCTCTAGACTTCTTTGGATATGACAGCCATACAGAATGCAGGCTCTAAGAACAGAGAGGGTTTCCTTCCTGCTCAGAGAAAGGGCTGACTGCTTCAGACTGCAAAAAGTTGAACTAGGAGTGGAAATGCAAGAGGGAAAATCTATAGGGCAATTTAATGGTAAGTGCTGACTTGAAGCAGCATCAACATTATCACTTAGAACTGAAGGATGGTCTCCAGAAAATCTTCCATCCTGCTGCTATAAATTCACCTTAATGAACAGCAAACAAAAGATTGCAATGGATGGTTGTGACTGATTGCTGACAAAGTTGTGGTGTTCTGCAGCTGGCAAGACTCCTGCTGGCAAAAGACATAATATGTATTGTGACAGGTCATGTAATGGTAAATGAACACTTGCTGCCTCTGTGGCAGGTGGATTGATTATTGTGACCACCTCCAAAGAGGTTTGGCTTCGTTTTACAAGTGGGTGTATTTGCCTCTGCTGTGTTTAAGTCAGAAGAGGAGTTCAGATAACAGAGCTCAAAGCAAACACGATAGTGATGTGCAGAGGAGCTAGTTTCAGCTTTTCCAGTAACTACCTCTGGTGTGTATGTATAAATAAATGAAGGTGTATAAATGTACGTTATTTTTTCTTGCAAATGTGATTTTATTTTTTAAAGGTCAATGTACCTTATTTGAAGGTAACAGTCAATATTTGACTGCCAGGCACTGACTTCACATTATTACCTGTGGTCTGATAAAAAGGTCTCTGTTGAAAAATACCATTGAGCTTTCTTAATGCGTTTTATCCTTCTTCGTACACTTGAAAAAATTGCAAGAAAGCCCACTTTAAAATTTATTCAGTTTGGAGCCTGAGGTACAGAACTTGTCTCAACTAAATTGTCACATCCATTGCTTAAAATGGGAATTTGAGTATATCTACAGGAGTATTCACTGCTGTGCATCCAGAAGGGAAGGGTCCTCTCACCAGTGACATGTCTGAGTTGTGGGAGAGATAGGCAGGCTTAAATCAGCACAAGCTCTGGTATGTCTCAGTCTCATTTTGGGGTATCCTATTTGAAATGCTGATTCACTGCTGGTTTACTGGACCTAATATATGTGCAACTGACTTTCTAGCTTTTAGCCATTCGAGAACTCATTTAGGGTTGGGATGGTGAAGTTCAAGTCCTCCTTCTGCCTGTTTTGGTGCCCTTGTCCCATGTGACTGCTTAAACTCCAAGACTGTTACCTGTTTGAAGGTCATGCTTTTGCAAAGTTGTCAAGGCTTTCACCTTCCTTCCAGTACAGAATGGAAAGTATTTTCCAACTCTTCATGCAATACAGTTCTTGTTTTTGTGCCAGCCACAACTGTAACTTCTGGCAAGAGTCAGTTTGGACTCTAGTCAGCATCACAATCAAGGAATACAGAAAAGTGCCCTAAAGCTAGCTCTGCCACTCGCCTCCAGAGCTGTGTCAAGCATGCTGAGACCTAAGCCCTGCATGTGCTGTGCATGTGCTCCCCTGAATTATGTTTGTTAGGGGGCTGAGAGATACCATGTTGTGATGAAAAGATTTTCTTAAAATGCTGATTTTTTTTTTTCTGTTAAAGGCATTCATATGTATCCTTCCCATGTTTATCCATATGCATATATATATATCCTAAATACTTATACTTAATCCAAATCCAGATGTGTTTGCAGAGATTGAGTCTTTGAGGTGTTTGCCATGAGGGATTTTTCTTTCTTTTTTTCTATCTCTAGAACTCCTTGCTCAGGATCCTACATCATGTTCTCATATGCTAACATGGAGTGTATTTGCCATGCACAAATACTGCTTGGACTGAGGTGAAAACAGACTAGCACTGAGTTATCAGGGATGTATAAACATCTGATGCCCTTGCTGTGTCACTGGAAAGCAATTTTTCCCCAGAAACTGTCTGCCAAGTGATTTTGATATTGTGTTAGGTAGGAACCATGAGCTACATGCAGACATCTAAGATTTAGTTGCTTTAAGAAGCAGTTCTCATGTGGAACAACTGCTGAACTATCGGTCTTGTAGGAAAGTGGTGGTAAATGACTGCGGGAGTGGAGACTCAGGTCAGGACAACCTTTAGAACAAAGCAAAACAAATGCTTGCCTGGCTCTGTGTCAGTGGGAGGCCACGGTGACCCTGCAGCAGTTGATTTGCTTAGCATGTTGCTGCTGTTATGCTGATTAGGTGTTTCTTGAACCCAGAGACTGTCAGTTCCGAGTTCCAAAACCTCTTTTTCTTAAAATAAAATGAGGCAGATGAAAGTTTCTTGGAAGTGTGCGATTCTAGGCTGCCTCTGTCTTTCTCTGCACTTTGCTTTTACAGCCATTACGAAGCGCAGTTCTTTTTTGATAATGAAAAATGCTGTGTTAGCTTTAGTTCATCCTCTGAAGCGCAAAATAAACTGAACTGTGTTAAGTAATAAGGCTTTAAATGCTTAAAAGAAATTGACAGTTCTGATGAGGAAGGGCCTCTGCTTACAAACTTGCAAGGGTCTCTTCACAGAGGTGCATAAATGGGGGAATGGTCGAGACACTGACTTTTCAGACCTGTAGGGTAATAGGTTAGGTGGATGAAGTCCTAAATGGATTCCTGGTGTTAGCATTACTTTCAGGACTGGGAGAATCAACTGTGATTTGGCATAAAAGCAGAAGTCTGTCTATTCAGAGAGCAGGATGATATTTATGTACGTAACAGACTTGGGTAACAGTTGTGAATAGTCAGCATTCTATGCACATAGAAACTGTAATCTCTAACTCATTTTTCAGTTCTAACAGGTAGGGAAGTAAATTATTCTGAGAAATTGCTAAAATCTGTGTGATCCATCCTTAGCAGCTCAGTTTCCAGGGACCAAATAATTAGCTCTCTGACTGTCAAGCTTGTCTTAAATAGCTTCTCTCCTTGGCAAAACATTATTTGGTCTGTCTAAAGACCAGGGAGTAAAATGTATTGGCTGTGGTATTTATTTTCAGCAAATATTTCTCATATATCAGGATCATTTTGGGTTTGGGTTTTTTGGTTGGGTTTTTTTGATGTTATGCTCTTGAGCTTTCTGCTTTTCCTTCTGTGTCACCCTTAGGAAACTGGAAGGCACACATCACTTCAGTGTGAACGTTTGGAGAGGGGTTCTGTATGATGAAATTACTTTCAAACTACCATCAGTCCCAGTGTTGGTAGAAGTGGGCCAGTTTGCATTCAGAATGTCAAACTGCAGTTGCTAGTAATGGTAAGTCCTCATGACTGGTTCAGACCATTACAGGCAGCATGTCCTTTTGCAGGCATCAAATTCAGGTGCAGGCTGAACGTGCCCTCGTTTTTGCATGCTGGAAATTTCCAGTTGGGATCTGTGAGTCTGTTTCAGGCCTGCAAATGTTGCATTTTGTGTTTGTCAAGGAAGATAGTAACCTAAAGTTATGCTTTGATATGTATGTATGATATGCTGTAGCATTGTAAATCTGGACCAGTGTTATTAGTTTAGCTTTTTACCTTAGCCTCTATCTGCTTTCTGAATCTTACCGTTTTAGAGAATCTCCTCTTCTCCAATGAACTATCTTACAGTGCTGCCTTCTGTTGATTATGTTGTTCATTTTTCATTATCAACTTCTGTAACACTATATACTCAAAGAATCACAGACTGGTTTGGGTTGGAAGGGACCTTAAAGATCATCCAGTTCCAGCCCCTGCCACGGGCAGGGACACCTTCTACTAGAGCAGGTTGCTCCAAGCCCCATCCAACCTGGCCTTGAACACTGCTAGGGATGGGGCACCCGCAGCTTCTCTGGGCACCCTGTGCCAGCACTTCAGCACCCTCATAGTGAAGAATTTCTTCCTAATGTCTAATCTCAATCTCCCCTTTGTCAGTTTAAAACCATTCCCCCCTTGTTGTGATCAGAAGGCAGTTACAAGGTCTCTGCAGAGCAGCCTCTTCTCCAGGCTGAACAAGCCCAGCTCTATCAGCCTGTCTGCAGAGCAGAGGTGCTCCAGCCCTGTGAGTATCTTCATGGTGTCCTCTGGACTCCCTCCAATAGCTCCACGACCCTCTTGTGTTGGGGCACCAGCGCTGGAGCTAGTGAATCTTAATTTACCTAAGGGACTTGGCCATACGAAAAATTCCTGCCGTAAAATGTACTAGCAGCCATCAGTTGCCCCACCTATTGGAGGCAAGTGTGGGATGAAAATGAAGCCAAGTAAGACTGCAGCAGTAGTAATTACCTAGGTGCTTGTTTAACCATGCGGCAAGTAATGAAGTCAGGGACTGTAGTGTCACATCAACTGCATTACCTCATTTTCTTCTCCTGCAGAGACAGGGAGGTTAAAAATAATGAGCCTGTCTGCCTGTCCCCATACCCCTGAGCACATCCAATCACAAGCACCTTCTTTCTAAAACAAATTTATTTCTTGCTGCCTCCTTCCCAACAAAGACTTGCCTTTGATGAATACCAGACTTCCAGCATATTTGTCAAAGTGGTGCACCTGTGAGGGTTCCAGGGCAAGATAAATTTTGGCAGGCTGAGGGAGTAGAGGGAGGTACTAGGCAAGGAATAAATCTTTGTGTGTTACGACAGGCTGCGAATGAGCGTTCTCCTCCTAAGAATCGCCTCTCTGACAAGTTATGATAAATTACACTCTTTGTTGACACCTTCATCATGTTATTTATGGCTCGTTAATTGAACCGAAAAGGAGACTTGTAGCGCAGCAGGGGTATTGTACGATACTTTTCCAGTAGGCTGGAACTGAAATCAGAGAACAAAAAAAGGGGGAGAAAAAGGTAAAGTGATATATGCATCTGCATACTCTTCACTGAAAACACCTAGCTGCTCTGAGATACCAGTGCAGAACTGTAGCAAGCATTCTCAGTCTTCTCAGAAGCATTCATTTCTGTCCTCCTGCATGTCCCAGTAGGAATGTGTCTTTTGCTTTTAATTCTTATATCTGTGCTACTGTATGCGTTGCTGAAGTGTGGGATTATCAGCCCATATGAAGGCAAGTATCCAGCCTATCTTTCTGGACTTGACCATCCCTCACTTGCCTAACATCAGTCTTCCCTGCTCTTTTCTAGCACTCCTTTGCTCAGAGTGAGATTCTGGCATGAGAGTGGGCATAAAAGAAGGATGCTGATGTGACACTGAAGAAGTGTAACATTTCTATGCCAACACAAAATGCTATTTTTTGGGGCAATGTATGCCCAATTCAGAGATGTACTCATTTGGGGAACTTTTGGGGATCCCAGCACTCTGCCACTGGTAAAGGCTAGGTCTTCTGACCAAACATCCTATTGTGGTGGTATGGGTGGGCATTTTCTCTGAGAAGTAGTAGTGTAAACAGGAAGGGGAGAGGTACAGGATCTGAGAGGGTGGCTGTCTACACTTGTCGTGCAAGAGGTGTCCACAGGAAACACAGTTGAAAGTCATGGGGGGGGATGATAAAAAAAAGAACAAAATCGTCTTCAGTAGATAATGCCTGACCACCCTTTCAGTGAAGAACTTCTTCCTCATCTCCGTCTAAACATCCCCTGTCACAGTTTGAGGCTGTTTTCTCTTGTCTCATCCCTTGTTCTCTGGCAGCAGAGACCAGCACCCTCCTGGCTCCATGCTCCTGTCAGGCAGTTGTAGGGAGCAGTAAGGTCCCCCCTGAGTCTTCTCTTCTCCAGACTGAACCCCCCCAGATCCCTCAGCTGTTCCTCATCACACTGTGCTCCAGACCCTGCATCAGCTCCGTTGCCCTTCTCTGGCCCCGCTCCAGCACCTCAATGTCTCTCTTGTAGTGAGGGCCCAGAGCTGAGCACAGGATTCGAGATGCAGCCTCACCAGTGCCCAGTGCAGGGAGGTGATCATTGCCTTGGTCCTGCTGCTGCACTGGTGCTGATACAGGCCGGGATGCTGTTGGATCCCTCGGCTGCCTGGGTGCACACTGCTTTTGTTTCCCTCGCTCCTGTTTCTGCATTCCTAGGAAAAGAGTTAACGCTGCGCGGTAGCACCGTCAGCATGGAGGCAGCGGGAATGCCACATGTTCACAGCTGCTCTGGGTTATCTGTGGGACCCTTCCCTGCCCACACGGATCGGGTGCAGCAGTGCTGGGGTCTCCCCGGGCGGCGCCGCGGGGCCGGGGCCCTCATGGGGAACGGCCGGTAGCCGCAACGGGCGCGCGGGGCTGCCGGCTGCGAGCGGCCTCTTTCTTGCTGAGGGGGAGCCCTGAGGAGTCAGGGGGGCGGCCCGCTTCACCCTGCCCCGCTCCGCTGCCGTGCCTCCGGGGATTTTGCCTCCTGCCTGCTCCTCGTCTGTGTGTGGGGCCGCTCCACCTTCCCTTCCGCCGGCAGCTGCATGGCAGGTAAACAGTCTGCGGTGCACTTCTATGAGGGGTTAATTCCTGGCTGCAGGTCTGCCTGGCAATGGATGCTGCTGCTTCTTCATTCCCCTGTAGGTTTTAAATTCCTATTTATTTGTGGAAAAACAATATAATTGTGGCTATAATCATAACAAATACGAAGTGCAGGGGCGGGGTGTGTTTTGACCTAGAGGATAGAAACGTAAGGAGGAGGAGAGAATTGGACCCAAATATACAATCCTTTACTCTGTTTCAGGTGGCCATCCAACCCCACGGTAAAAGGCTACAATCTCTTGTTTGTTACTTTTCTGCTCCTAATTCCCAATAAGGATGCAATAGCCAGCAGAGCTGCTGAGCCAAGAGGGTTTTGGTTTAGGAGCTGATTGGTTTCTGGGGTCCTTCCCCTACACTGGTCCCCAAGCCACTCCCCAGCAAGAGAAAACCCTGAGGTAAAACCTGAACATACCAATATGTCTGCATTTCCTACCTTCTAGAGCAGTAGTTCCATGCCGGATAGCTTTGATGTTTAACTGTTGAAGAATGTTCTTACATTGTGTTCTCAACTGAAATGTAATCTAGTAAACTGGCTGCTCAGGGATCTGTCTGGTACAGGAAAACATCCTGCCACCTTCTTGCTCACTGTCATTCTTCTATCTTAAATGTGAGTGTTGTATGTAGCTCTTTTTCTGTGCTTCACACTCTAGGCTGTATTGTCAAAATATTAGTAGCTGCTTTTGGAGCAAGGAGATGAGACCTCACAAGTTTGAGTGTGAGCAAGGAGAGGGAAAAGTATGAGAGAAATAAAGCAAGTAGGAAAGAAAGATTGCTGTGGACAACTTTCAACTGTTTGAAACCAGCTGTAAGTAGCACCTAGTTGGGCTGAACTAGGGCAGAGCCACCTCCAGTACAGCATCCTGTTCCCCTATCTCCATCCTTTGACTGGGAGCTTGGTGCTTAGCAAGCTTTGTTATGTCTCTTTGTAATTGCGTCCTTCCTGTAGCATTTAGCCAGCTGGCTTTCTTTTCCATTTACAAGGATAGGTGATTTATGGTGTTTTTTGTAGTACCAAGAAGTAGAGCATTACGGTATTTTTGAGTTATTGTATACTGACAGATAAATCTTTCCCACTTCTTATTTTTTTAATTAAAAACTATTTGTAATAATGTGGGCCACATCTCTCCTTCAGTCTTCTCTGGTTGTCAGTTTTCCAGGATTTTGACTAAGCAAACATGAGAAATTTAGGCTCTTTGGCTGCAGCCATTGGTATACATTTGCAGTGTGTCATGGTGAGGATGGTAGAATATCTGTACGGGATAAGGAGGTGTAGTGAAATAATTCTAGTTTGATACTGTGTTCAAGTTTTATTCTTTATTGTTGATGGGACTGAAAGTTCACACATGTGAACTTGTCTCTGTCCCTAATAGGCATAATTTGAAAATACTTCTTTGGCTTTTTTTGTCATGATTTTTCTTGTTCAGTCTTTAACTGCCTTGAGATAGGTAATAAACTTCCCTTTTTTTATTTTTATTGATCATGTTATTGGGACACTCAAATTGATACTCTGCATATTTGCATGTGCTCATTGCTTCATTTCCAGATGTTGATACAAAGGCTTAACCATCACAGCATGCGAAGACAGCACCATCTCTTGGGCTTCAAATACTGTAACCATGTGAGTAGGCTTCCCTGAATTAATTCTCTCAAATGAGACCGTGAACTGAAGATAACTCAGGAAACAGTTTACAGAATTTATGTAGCCTGACAGGCTTTTAATTCCTAGACCGCTTATAAATAAATGAGGCAGATACAGCCAGTGACATGTTCACGATCTCAGCTATTGAAGCTGCTTTTTTTCACAGGCTTAATGCAGCTACAGCTGCGTTCTTGTGTCTGTGACACAAGTAGAAACTAAGTACTGTGTAGTAATGAATATACCAGAAAGAAGGGAGTAGCACTGGTGTCTGTCCTCAAATTGAATAATGGTTTTAAATAGGTTTAAAATAAAAATTTACATATTTTCTTTATCTACCAAAATTCTTCAGTAGAGGGTAACATTTGAAGAGTTATGTCATCCTTGATAGCAGATAGGAGCGGGCAGGATCAGCAGATGTAATCAGCTCATGGGAGGTAAGTGCCACCCACACCAAAAAATGTTGGCTGTGGTCTCTGGCTTTCTGCACTTTTGTTTCTTGTCAATTACAAGGCTAAAGGAGGAGGGAAAAACAACCTCCAAGTCAGTCTTACATAATGCTTTGTTTTGCAAGGCTTCTACTAATCATGTTAATACCGAGCCTTTAGATTTTGGTAATTACATTGGAAATGCCCAGTTTGTACATAGTAATTCCAACTATAATTACCATGAAATTATATAACTACAAATTACCCTGTCATGTGGATGGCCTAAATAAGCATGTACAGTACCTGCTCTGTGATAACAAATTAGAATTACATGGTTGGTTAACTAGCAGTAATATGAGATTTTTGAAGTGGCCAACCAAGCTGGCTAGCAATGTGGGGAGAAAGTGGAGGGGGAGAGGGGAAGGACGGGTCCTGATGCTTGGTTATTTCCAAGTACTAGAATGTTTCTTTCCTGATACTTCTTTATAGAGAAATAAAAAAAAAAAATCTGACTTGGGGCTTGTTTTTAATGAACATTTGTATTGTATTGAATCATCTGCTTGGTCACTGCCAGCTGCTCTGTGTGTGTTTGCCTGGGCGCCTGATACTGCTTGTGGGACACTGCGTGTTTGATTCAGTTTTTATTTAGTGATTTTTAACTGAATGTGTTAGAAAACAATTGCTTTGCCTTTTATTTTTATCAAAGAGCATTTTATCCATTTGCAACAAAAAAAAAGTTGATGGAGAAAAGAGATGGAGAGATTATACACAGGTACAGCCTTTTCCTTGTGTTAGCTCTTACTTGAGGAAGGGAAAAATCATGTCTGAGAGTCATATACATCCCAAAACTGTGTCAGTGTCCCCCTTCAAAACATACATACTGTAATTCTTTCTCACAGACAAAATAGAAATGATATTGATCTTTCTTATTTCCACTGACTCCTTACCGTGGCACAAAGGGAAGAAAGGCATGCCTAAAAACCAGAATGTGTAATACTGAGTCGTTTGAAAGCCTTCCTCATAGAACTGCAGCACCTAAAAAGACAGCCTATGAAAGTGGACTCATGCTTCATATATGGAGGAAGGCTAATCTTACTAATGGTCTTCCTTTATTATGAGAGCAGAGGTGCGACCTCCACAAACACAAAATTGGCGGTGCATAGTTTCCTGCTCCAGGAGTGATGCTGTACCTTTTGTAGTCAGACAGAAACAATCATACTACTGAAAATGGCTTTTACATCTCGGTAGACGAAGTCTGGAGAGAAGTGAGAGAACGAACCCTCCAGATTAGCGAGGCACTCTCAAATGGAGGAGATGGGATGGAAAATCCGGATCCTCGGTTTCGTTTTTGCGGCAGGCCGATGCGGTGTCACTAACGCCCACCGGGTGGCAGCACGCGGGAGTCGAGTTCCTTGCCAGGCCGTTGGTCTTGAGCTGCGTTTGCCGTGGAAAAGAATGAATCGCTGCAGTCGAACGTGTTGAATATGGATTTTATTGTCCAGTCCTATTTTTGAAACCGGTGTGTTTAATACGCTTGTTTCATTTGTATTTCATTGTTTTTAATCTCAGAGTGTATAGTAATCTGACGGTGGAAAAGACTATGTCACTCAGGACCTAAAGTTTTTTATAGAAGCTTAGAACTTCCTCCTCTTCCAGTGGTAATTAGATCATCATGCAAAGGTCCTGGCAGCCATTATTTTCATCTGCAAGAGTCACCACAGAGCAGTGCATATCTGAGAATGAAATGTTTGTCACATTTCACCTGCAAAAGCTGAGCTTTCTCCAACTGACTTTGAATTAATTTTCATGACTTGATTTGTGGTTTCTTTGGTGTACCCCTAAGTAAATTAGGTCATCATCTACATGAGAGGGAAAATTCTCATCGAGGTTTCCAAACTCAGCTCTGTTCTTACCTAAGTTTTTCTTCTGTGTTTTTTCATGAGTCTCTTCCTTATCTAGTGTCCTCTCTTCTGAGCAGTATGTGTTTATAGAAGCAAGTAGTTTGCTTTGCTTACATGCAATTGCAACTCTAATACATGGCTTCAGTTTATTTCTGACAGCCTCATTTGTTAGTCAGTAGCAGTGACCGACAAAAACTAGTAGTAACGGGGTTAGCCAGTATTCCCACAGATTAGAAGTGTGCACTAGGCTGATCTTTGGAAATGGTTGTCTTTGTTGTCCAAATCCAGAGTTTGATAGACATTCCTTTGAGTTAGTGTTTCAGTTGCTTATGGACTGGTCTTTTTGTTTCAGACAGACGTGAACTGTGCTACTTGCAAACATATATCTGTTACAAAAAGGAAAGCGGGAATTGTAAACCTGGAAATTATGCAGTTATCTTTTTCTTGCTTGTTGTCGATCTTCTGCTTTTCTCACAGCTGGGTCCACTATTTAGGTTTTTTTTTCTGTCATTGATTTAAATACTGTGCTAACCAGTAGGAAGTCTCCAGAGACTCATGCTGGGAATATGTTTTAAACAAATATCCTTTAGGGTGTGAATAAACATGATGATCAGGTACATTCCAAATTGCATAGGGACTCTGGCTAGCATGCAGTATTTATGAGCATGAATAATTATAATGAAAAGTTTTCCATTCTCAAATTGTCCTTTTTCTCTTCTTTCTGTCATCTCTGAAGAATCCATCTTTCAGAAGGTGCTGACTGGGAACTTACTGGCAGAGCAGTTTCTCATGACTGTTGTTTGGTAATAGGAACATCTCGGAGAGTGTCAGTGAGAGTTTGTGGTAATTTTGGTTGCAGCTAACACAGATAATTCTACAGCGAGCCCTTTTGTTTAGCTGGCTAGGTGCTTAAACTCTCAGTAAGGTCAGTGATTGAATTTAGGTAGTTTCAACTTCAAAATACCCTACGTAATCACTTAGATTATTTAAGACATCAGAAAAATGTTTTCAGGCAGCTTGGTCTATTGCAGAGCACTTGTTTGATTACCTGAGCTACCCTCAAAGCTGTTAAGAGATGGGGTGAAAAGGTAATTGGTTAATGGGGTTTTAATCTGGAAGAGGGTGGGATTGTTTTCATCACTTATTAGTTTTGAATTTTTTATACAAAAATAACTGTTAATTTAGATATCTGCTGATGTGATGTGTTTATGTAAAAAGCATATGTAAAAATGAGAATTTTTCTCCTACAGAATCAGTTATGTTTCTCTTACCAGGGGAAGATTTCTGTGCAAACATATCTTTGTTCACCGAATATGTTTTTAGGACACATGCTTTTAGTCACTTTCGCTCAAATTGAAAAACTTTGCTATTGGTGCGTCTGAAATCAAGATAATTCCTTCTGAGAGAACCAGGTTATTTGTTTAAGGCTGTGATAATTTGTGTGATTGTCATCTGAAGATGTTTGTTGAACTCTCTTTGGTCTCCATATTATTCTTTCAAACTGGTAGCACGGTTTCCCCTCCACAAAGTTCATGTTTCAGTATCTGGGAGTATGCTACATTTACTTGCTGTCTCAAAACTTTACTCATACAGATTTAATAGAAAGCTGCTTACATCATGGGGCTGTGTAAACACCTGTACAAAACACTCGTCGATTAGTCCCAAAGTAAGCCAGGGACATAAAATGTGTTTGCCACTGATGCAGTACTTTCCCATTTGGGATGTATTCAGCATGATCTAGTAGTTCTTTCCATAACTTCAGTGCATCAGCAGTCCTATTAACACAATTTTATTCTTATTTAACATAGTTTGTTATTTTTGAGCATAAGTATCACCAAAGCTAGAAAGTTACCTGGTCCATTTGAAATTTAATAAACTGAGATAATAAAATCATAAATTAGGTACGAATGGGGAACCTAGTAAATGAGAACAGAAACAGAAACAGTGATACTTTAGAACACTTCAGTTGGTGTCTATCAGGACTGGTTCCGTCCAGCCTCCTGTGAAATGGGATGGTTTGTCTGATAGAAGTATTATGCTCCTTCACAGTTTTGCACTATGCACTGTGCCAAAACCATTAATCACTCATGTTCCTGTGGGATAAGTATAAACAGCAAGCTGCTGGCATTTTTTATTCACTTTGCAAACTGGTGTAGAGTCTGAGGGTTACTATCTGACAGAACCCTTGTTAAAAGCTTGTAAAATAGCAAAATGCATGTAACTGTCACCAGAAGAATAACCAGTTTCTGGCAATGCTTACGTTGTTTCTACAGTACTGATACTTTTCATGCTTCTCATTTGTTGATGTTGTACATCGACAGTGATAACACTGTATTTGTTCTTCTAAGAGTTGAATTTTTCTGGTTGTCTCTGTGACTGTCATTTTGATATTCTGCTATGTTTTCAAAAGCAGGTGAAAGAGTTAAGAATGTTTGTATGTCTAAATACCCATCATTTGCTATTCCTTTAGCATAGTACATCTGCGGTGTGAAGGCTGGCACGACTAGATTCATAACCTTGATAGATAATAAGTAATGAATGCTTCTCTCAGCTGAGAAGATTTATAAAAAATGCACATGGGTTTTTGTTCCGTATTTATATACTGAACCTTGTTGTTTCCGAATTCACTAATGATTTGGATATAATTGAGGATTTTATTGAGATTCTTCTCAATAAAAGAATTGAGGATTTATATAAAACTCACCTGCTGAATTTTTGAAGTTATTTGAAATTCTTAGTTTTGTATGATGTGGCTTCACTTTGAATTTGTGCACATTCTTATTTGGGTTCTTTTCTAATTCCCATTCTTTCCATGCGCATGGTTCTTTCTGCTGATCCCTGCTTACAACCAGATCTAACTACAACTACCAGTATCCTGAGCTAGTCTGCTGGTTGAGTTAGAGTAGAAATGCCAGTAGCAATGTCTTTTGTTCTGCCAAGTAACTAGACTGTTTGTCAAAGAGCGTTGTCATGCAAACACATTGCCTAAGCTAGTGAGAAAGACTGAGAATGGTCTCAGCCTACTGTAGCATTATGAGAGATACTAGAAGTCATAGCAGGACAAAAGGCTTGGCAGCTTCTGTAAGAGAGGGGCACACAGGAACCTGAGGGAGTTTTCTGAGGTGACTGCTGTACCTAATCCAAGGTAGCTCCATCCTTAGGGATAGATACTAATCATCTGAGCTAAGTCATTAATGAAAGTATGCTTTAGAGAGGTTGGAAACTGAATAGCTGCCTACTGATGAAAACAGGATTGTACACATTTAAAGCTGACTGTGCTTCACTAACTCACTGTGTATCACAAGACGTTTCATTTAAAAACTGGGACAGTGGATTTTTTTCTCTTTAAAGTCTGTGTTAGGGAAGACATAATTATTAATACTTCAGAAAATTATTTATCAAATGTTCTGAAATGTATGTTAACTTAGTGATGAATCAGAAAAATATCTGAAGTTCATAATTTATTCTGCAGACTTAAAATCAGCATATGCCATTACATGAAGGAGAGTTCTCTGTTGGTTTCATGGAATTTTTTAAGGTAGCTTTAGAATAACTAAGGAATTGTCACTGTCAGTGAATGCTAATGACTCTTTTACATTCAGATAAGTCGGCCAACCAGTTGCCTTTAGGATTGCGCTTTGCCTTAGCTGGTATGCAAGATGAGTGTCGTGGTTTAAGCCCAGCTGGCAACCTAGAACCACGCAGCCGCTCGGTCACTCCCCACTACCTTCCTCCTCCCACTCCCGGAGGGATGGGGAGGAGAATCGAAAGAATGTAACTCCCACGGGCTGAGATAAGAGCTGTCCAGTAACTAAGGTATAACACAAACCACTGCTGCTGCCACCGATAATAATAATGATAAGGGAAATAACAAGGGAAGAGAATACAACCGCTCACCGCCCACTGACCGATACCCAGCCCAACCCAAGCAGTGATCTAGCCCTTCCGGGTAACTGCCCCCAGTTTCTATAGTGGGCATGATGTGCTGTGGTATGGACTACCTCTTTGGCTAGTCTGGGTCAGGTGTCCTGTCTCTGCTTCCTCCCAACTTCCCCTCCTCCCTGGCAGAGCATGAGGCTCAGAAAATCCTCTGGTCAGAGTAAACATTACTGAGCAGCAACTAAAAACTTCGGTGTTATGAGCGCTGTTCCCAGGCTGAAAGTCAAAACCACAGCACTGCACCAGCTACTAGGAAGGAGAAAAATGACTGCTACTGCTGAACCCAGGACAATGAGGTTTTTAAGTGTATAGTTTTTTTCAGGTATTATCTCAAGGATTCATGTGGTTCAGAACTCCTTTAACTTCTGAATCTAAAATTAGGCAACTGATACAGTTCCTCAATAAAATATTTTCTTAGGACAGATTTTAAAGAGAAAATCCTGAGCGGTTAGAAATTAGAAATTAGAACTGGCTAAAATGTCAACACCTTTAACCAGCAGTGTAAGCATTTTAAGTTGATTTCCTTTAGGGATGCATGAAGAAAAAACACATCTTCATATGGAGTAGCATATAACACTTCAAATGTACAATATGAATGGAAGTATTTAGGGAACATGCATTGCTTCTAGTATGGTCCCCTTGAGGCTTGGCATTCAGCTTTGCAATTAGAACAAAACTATGATGTTGTAGTTGACAGGTTTGCATTCTTGTTGATTACTTTCGAATAGGGAAGGATGCTTAAAACTCACAACTTAGAATTTACTAGTTCGTTTTGTCGCATCTAATGGAAAATTCTCGGGAAGTTTAAGGATTACAGCTGTAGAATTTAGGCTGCAAGAAGAATTAGCTTTTAAGAGTATATATTGATTTTTTTCCCAAAAGTTCAATTGATTTATTAATGAATAATAAGAATTTTATAAAATATTATATACAAACAGAACAGCTTATGCAAAATCTTTACAATTTCTATTAGAATAAATGCTGAGGCAGTAGTACAAAGAGTTCTGTAAAATATGCAGATTAAGGCAGTAACTTGTGCATATTCTTCAGATATCTGATTTTTCCAGTAGGTGTTCAAACATATGGGTTGGTGGAACAGCCTATAGAGATGACTGTTCCGATTTTAGAGATTCCATACAAATATTGCAAATGCTAGTGCTTTTGGTAGCTACATTAGGCTATAATGTCAATTTTTGTATGTATAGTCTGTTAGACATAAGGAATAGGTTTATGTAGTGCAACATGTTTCTATTATATCTATGTAATAGTGACACTGATCATTTGGAGACTCTTATTTTGCTGACAGTCTCTTGGCAGGCAGTAGCCAGCTGAGCTTGCCTTCCCAAGATCTCAAGAAGCAAGGTTTTTTTTAATGGAGAGCACCTGTGTTTCATATTCATAAAAACTGTTACGAAAACAGAAGCCACAAGGTCTAAGGTTTTGATTTTGATTCTTCGTAGTAACAGATTTTGGTATTATATGCATCATTATATGCACTAGAGGTATCTGCATGGGATTAAAGAACATCTTTTACATAGTCCCTATGTTCCAGAATCACTAAGTGAGCCAACTAATCACCTGTGCTGAACTTGGTGACCTGTTCATGATCAACCATAGATATCTTTTTAATAACAAAAAGAAATAGCAAGAGGGTGCTTTTGTTAAATTAGTTATATTTATAAGTTAATTTTATTTCTACTTTGAGCTCTACATTTGAAAGGTTCTGTATCACAGTTTGGACTCTCTTGAGCCTTCTGAGATGGTAATGATAAAAGTAGATTACATGAGATGTTTAGTGAAAAAAGCATAAACTTAACATTCAGATTATTAATTCAGCTAAATCTATTAGGCTCATGTCCTTGCTTGTTTTGCTGAATCTGGATATGATAGCATCTACAAGGTTATGGTTTTTGTAAGTAGCTGAAGATTGATATAAAACCAAATAGACAATGCAAGTAGCTGTATGGCTACTTTATATGGTACTCTGCTGTACAAGTCAGTGATACAGCGCAACAATGCGCTGGTAGGCTGGCTGCTGCAGCGGATGGATGCTTTGCATGCAGAATAGTTTACACCACTTCAAGATGAGCTTTCCCTTTCTATGTAGGGTATACTGCCAGTTCTGTGATAAAGAAAAGGGCTCCAATTCAGTGAATGGCCACCAGTTTGGTTTGGGTTTTTTCTCCCTTAGTGGTCCACTTGTGGCATGGAAACAAAACCATTGTTTGCCTTTAGGTGACACCAACTATTCATTAATAGCTGTGATGATACATAATTTGCTAACCTAAATCTTTTCCATATTCAGTGCTGGAAACAAATTGCTGTGATGAAAAGAAAATTGAGTGCTGGAAACTGTTTGGACAGTATCTGAAACCCATAAATGTTGGCAAATAAGGCGATCCATTCATAACCTATACATGAAGTGATTTTCTGTCTTGCTGTTGATTAGTGCTAAGGGCATGCAATCCAGAGAAGCTTTTTAAATTCTAATCAGAAAAGTCTTTGGGTAAAGCACACTTACTGTTCCAGTCCAGGAGGTGAATGTGATAATGCTGGCACATACCACTAATCCATTCATTGTGCATGGAGAAAATCCTGTATTGTTGCTAATGCTTATCGATTGCAGTTATTTACTTCACACTAGCTGAGAGTGAAATGGATGCTGCATTCTGTTAGCGATGTAAGCTCAAGTGACAAGTCAAAGTAAAAGGCTTGTCCAGATTAAGACAATAAACATGATGGCTTCTTATTGACAGCATGTTAAATATTAATTTCTCAAACCGTGACTTTGAAAGGCTTTGACATGTGTCAAGATTCTGACTATTTAGAACCAATCTTCCGCAGAAATTTCTTGTAGACTGAAAGAGCAAAGGTAGACTTGTATGACAAGCAAAGCTAACTTTAAGTGTATTCCTTTAACGTAAAGTGGGCTATTATTTGAAAATATGTAGCCAGCTCAAAGCTTATTAATTGCCTTTAATTCATGCTAGGCAAACGTTCCTAAAGGCGCTGTACTAGCCAGCAATACCAGTTAAATAAGAACAGAACCAATGTTGTTGCTTTAAGAGTTGCTAAATGCTGTATTTGTTGTGAGAAGTAGAGCTTGTATAAAAACAAAAGGGAGGAAATAGAATCTGCACTTCTGAAGAAGGCAGCACTATTCAGATAACCCTCTGAGAGGAAGAAAACTATATTTTCTAAGATCATCTGATACTAAAACCCCTTTACTGCTGTTGAGAAAAATCTCTCTGACAGAGGATTTAGCTTCTGCTAATCCTTAAGGGACTTGTTTTGACAGAGTCTTTATAGAAGATTTTCTCAGTAACTTCTGATTTGTTATAAAAGAGCAGTTACTTGTTTGTCCTCAAGCACCTTTTTGATGCGTGTTTGCTAATGAAGTTCGTGTATGTACAGGAATGAGGCAGAAAAGCCGGTCAGAGTTGTTTATGGTGAAAAAACAAGAATATTTGAATTTTCCTGGCTCTCCAGTTCTTTTTCTAGCCCAAAGGGTACTCAGAGTCTGGATTTCATTTTAGTGTGTTATGTGGCCTGCTCAGCAGTTTGTGGAAACAGATCTTATTTTCTCTTTACAGTAGACTAAGTGTTTTTATTGCCCTTTCTGAGCATAAAGACATTTGCTGATGTTTAGAATAACATCCACTATTAATTTTTTTTTCAGTTAAATTTTAATCCATTTTCTAGTAATTTGCACAGGTAACCAGAACATCCTGGTTGTATAGTGGCAATGCTAGTTAAGGGGAATAAACCAGCTTTCTTGAAATGACTGTTACTTGTTCCTTTTTTCTGAAGAACTCGAATATCCAGTTATACGTCCCTTTCCAAAATCAAAGGTAGTGCAGAGAATCCACAGAGAACAGCTTAGTTCTGTCAGTTTTCCCAGTTCTTATAGGCTCTGCTGTTATGCACATGTGCTCCGTTTACAGAATAATCTAGAAAAATAGGGCTGTATTACCAACACTGTCCGGGTTTAGGTGTTATGCTGTTTAGCTAAAAAGACCTTGAATCACATTCACATGATTTCCCATTGTTGTCCTGCCAAGCTGTCTCATCCCTGATCTAGAGGAACTGTCTATGTAGTTGACACTGTAGTTAATTCATCTGTTGGCTTTGCTTCAGAAAGCGAGTAACCAGCGTTAATATTGAGTAGGTTTCTTTTTCTTTAATCTGAATAAAACCAAAAATCAGAGAGCAGACTGGAGTGATGTGAAAACTATGTTCCAAGACACGTCTGGCCTCTAAACCTTTTCGATTTATTCCAACTATTTGTTTTTAAACATTTTCCTCAATGCTAATGAATGTACTTAGTCTAAATCAACACAACTTGTGCTTGCTGCACAGACTATCCACACCATTTCAGTGGCAAGTCATACTACTATCTGTCAAGCACAGTAACGTGATGCGTGTATCCTGCCACAATAGTAGAGGCATGCTGAAGAAGTGCATACCTTTATCTAGTTAAGTTCCTCTAAAATTTAAGAAAAAATCCCACCCAGTTTGGGGGCAGTTCAGAATGACTGTCATTAAATAACCCAGATCTCTCTCACAGCTTGAATTTGTCAGTGTCTCAGCAAATGATCACTGTAACAAATGCTGTCCTGTTTTAATTTCACTTCTGGAGAGCAGATAGTTCTGTTTCTTTCGGCAAAATATGTGGGTTAAATTTGCAACAAAATATAGTTATTTACTTATAATAAAGGTTCATTTCAGTGATAAAGACCTCCTAACATAGCTATCTATGATTGGAGAGCCAATAAAGGAACTATTCTGCTGTTTGTTGCCATTATTTTTTTTCTGCTCTGACTTTCTGGTTTTGGAGGCATAGTAGTTTCTGTTACTTAGAGTAACAAACCTAACAAGAGACAGGTTGCAGAGCTCGTGCTGATGAAGTTCTCTAGAAATGTCTTGAGGATATGAGCTTCTGTTAAAATACCAGGTAATTCTCATTTCTGGCAGTTCTGGAAACATTCTGAAAAAAGCTGTTCCTGAGCTAATATGGGAAATTACAGTGGTGAAGCTGGAACACAGATATGCAAATACCTACTTTGGAGTAAGAAGTGAAAAAGTAACTATGAAAAAAAACGGCATTTTAGTATCTTCTGGAAGGATTCTCTAAATCTTATGGGAATGTTAACAGTTTCAAAGGAAAGGAGAGAAATAGCCTCTGTTTTTCTCCTCAGACATACTTGCTTTTAAAATGAAGAAAGCTGCCTTACGCAAAGCCCTATTAAAGTGCCATCAGGACATTAGGATATACAGTAAATCAGTGCTAGCTTTATCTTATGATGGGTGCTTTATTGCTTTTACAATAACCCAGAATTTACCCCAAACACTTCACATTCAGAGCCCTCGATACTGTATATAGTTCTTTCATTATAAATTTGTAGTATAGCAGTTGTGAAAGTCAGCCTTTCTGATTTCCCCCTCTGGGTACTAATTGCCACCTCTGTGCCATTATTAAAGTATTTTTCCCAACAATAAAAACCAAATCAGAACAGACAGTTATTACTGCATACAGGCATTTCTTGAGTGGTTTAACAGTTGCTTGGTAGTCCAGCCACCCATGGTGAGCAGCCGCAGGTATTTTGCTTTCATGCTGACTTCCATGCTTTGCCAAAGTTTCCAAGAACCTAGCTTTCAGACTTTTCAACTGTATTCTTAAAATCAGTTTTCCTTCTGTGTATGAGACAAGAACTCTTCGTAATGTGACCAATGCTTAGTGACACTGTGGGAGTCTAACTGTAAATTGTTTTCCTGTATAGTTCTGTCCTGAGAATGAAACTTGGCTTCCTGACTCCACAGGTTGGTCTGTATTATCCGTTTGCCCTTCTGAGTGTAAAGGAAGTGATCCTCAGGGACTGAGGGAGATGCTTATAGTTTTGCCTTATGTTCTTCTGGCTACAAGAGTTGGTTCCCATGGGTTTATATATGTCTGCTCCCTCCTTCTTCTCTCAGTGCTCTAGTACCTGATTATGGTCAGACGCTTGATCCTGAACTGTGTAAAGAACTGGATGAGAAAAAGAACTTTTGTTCTGTGATTTCTTAGACTTTGACCATGTTTCTTTTACTCCAGTCCACAAAGTTTATTTTCAGAGTCCTTTCTTTTTTCTTAGTGCTTTTGCTTTTGGTTTTTGTGCTGTTCATCAGGCTATTAACAAGTGCAGTTGAGGAAGTGTTCACTCCTTCTTACACTTGTTATTCCTGAAAGTATGTATCCTGAGAGAGTTGTGATGCAGGGTTGGGTTTGAACTTGCAGATCTCCGAAACTGCAAACAAATGGGTTGTCACCAAGTCACAGGTGTGCGCAGCATGATGGTGAAAAACAGTGCGAGTCTTGAGGATTCTGATGACATTTCTAGTACTATAATTAATTGAAAGCAGGCTGTTGGTCAGTTACCTTATGAGTATTCTTATTCTTCACTAACAGATACGAGTTTAACAGTCTTACTGTCTGTCAAAGTACTATTTCTTACTGTTCTTACTACTACATGCTAATTTTAGTTATATGTGAAGCCTAAAATGTACTGATACCTTTTAATACTTGTCACAGCAGAATATGTCTATGCTTCACTATGTATTCCCACAGTTTTTTAGTTAGATTTTTTTTTTCATGGGAAGAAATGAACAAAAATGCTGACTTGTTTGCCACATCAAGTACTCTTGATTAATTGTATTCAGACAAAGAATAAAGAAGTTCTGTCTCTGCTCACAAATTTTAAATGTATCCATCGCCCTGATAATAAATGCAAGGAATCAGTTCCTCAAAATTAGAAAGTATAAATATCATTTTATGGAGCCACCTTTAAACACATGCTGTCTTTACAATGGTTGCCTGTCAAGTCATAATGATGAACTTTTTAAATGCCTGCTTTCATATAGCACTCCCTTCTGTAAAGTCATGGTTAGAGGCTCAGATATTTTTATTCTTTGGACAGAACTACTGTGGGATACGAGTGTGTCTGGAAAGCATCTTTTTTTATTCATTTAACAAGAAATATTTGTCTGTGTTTTGAGAGGGCCTCAACTATCCAGTCATCAGACATAAAATGGTTAAGCGTTAATGTCTTGTGAATTAAAAGAACAAAAGGAGAAATATGATTTAGCTAACAATTCTGTGCCATTCATAGCTTCTATTGAAAATGGCAGAATCTGTCCTTAATCTCTAATGGAACAGAGAGTTCATTTTGTAGCGTAAGGTTACATGGGAGCGACGAAAAAGCACTGGAGACAAATAATAATGTTGCATTTGTTCAGAGATCACTTCTCACTTTACGAACAGTTACTTTTCAGTTCATTGGGTCAGTCCATAAACTATTAATTACACAGGACATAAAAGGCCTCACAACATTGGACGGAGATTGCATTAGCCCTATTGGGGAAGTAATGGAGGTTAAGGGGAAAGTTTTCAATGACAGAGCACACTGCATGTTGGTATCTTGCACAGGATTGTCTTTTTTTACCTTGTTCTGATGAAGAATCATATCTAGGTGAAAAAGAGGTGGAGGACCTGTGAAACGTCTTTGTGAGGTGTAGCTGATAAATGGTATTGTGCATGGTTTGGGTGGCTGTGTTCTCTTAAAGAAAGTAGTGTTCATAAAGCATTTAATATATCACGTATATCCAGCCTTCAGGTACTACGGGCTTTTTGTATTTTGAAGTGAATAATAGCTACAACTTGCTAGGGCACCAGTTCAATGCAGGTCATGTATTTAGAACACATTGCACTTGAGAGCTGAACTCAAAAGCTTAGCGGCAGACTTCCTGCAATCTGCTTGAGTGGCCTTGAACAATACTGAATCAAAACTCAGAGCTCTTAGTCTCAAAAAACTTTTTTACTGTACAAGAGTTCTATATGCTTCTGAAAATAGAACGAAGCCAAAACCCTCAAGATATTTATTGAATTGCCAGACATCCCAACCTGTTCCATCCCTACAAGTTATTGCTCCTGGGAGCATCTTTAGCAGGATACTCAGTATTCCAGCAGCTATGGTGTTATATCTGATGTTTTCTGGAAAAGTCATTCAAAATATACAGCCATGAAGGAATATTTACTTCTATAGGTAAATTTTTATAAATTCTACTTATGAAACATTAAAGATCTGGAACTGCTCTGTAGTTATCTATTTGTTTCACTTTTAAAGTATCAGTTCATGGCAGTGTCCCAGGCTTCTAGCTTTGCTTTGCTTAATATAATTTGAATTGCAGGAAATGACTGCTTCTACAGAGTTAATTTTACAGGAAATGTCTAGTCTTGTATTCTTTATTATAGTTTCAGGATTGAAATGAGTGTCTACATGCTTATCATGTCCCTTGTCTAATCACATAATTACCTTGGTCTGATTTTGAAGGTGGCTAAGTGCAGTGGGAGAAAAGAAGATTTCACAGTCCATACTGCTAGTTCTGAGGACAGTGTAAAATGCTTAGTGGTTGCTTATGGATCTGTATGACTGTACTTAGCTTTTAGAATGTAAAATTATGCAGCAGGAATAAAGTGTGGTTAGTAAAGCAAACTAAATTAAAAGAGAAGTTAACAGAAATGTTGTGTTCCTGTTCAATGTCCTGGTCATGTGGTTATGCCTGCCTTTTTGTGGTGGTAGCCCTGAAAATTAGGAACAAAACCCAAGAAAACCGAAAGAAAACCTAATCATATTCAAGATTGCTTTGTCAGTATCATATATTTTATGTACTTTAAATAGTGACAACAAATACCATACCTTGATGATTAATACAGTGTTCTCAGTGTTTCATTTTATCGTTGCTAAAGGCTGTATCCGAGTAGATTTTATAAGAAAAGGTGATTTCATGGTAGCTTAGGATAAAAATATGTTTCTACCTGTACAAATAAGAAACACATTTTTAAAGGATAGAAATAATTTACTTGAAATGAACCAAAACAAAGAATAAGTTGATGTTCACTGATAATTTGAAAATAAACCCAATGAGAGTCTGTTACTGTTGTAATTTGTGGAGCATAGTTAAATCCTGCCTTTGGTTGTGTCTAGACAGGCTGCCTCAACCCTTCTGAGCTCCACAGTCTTCTGCCTGAGATAAAATACAGTTTGCAGTCTTGGTGCATTTCAAATGTGCTATTCCAAAAGGCTGAATTTCATTAATTAGTGATAAATTTGGCCTACTTAAATTAAAGGTATATTTCCTTTTTTTTCCTTAAGCAAACACCTGAGTTCAAGAGGGTATATTATGAATATAAAATTGTTACAAAGCTCAAGTGTGACTTCAGCTTTTCTAGTACTTCTATCATCTTACCTGCTATAGCTGAGGGAATACTGAATGTTGTACTGGTTGACCCCATAGAAAACAGGTTTAATACAGTTACAGAATATAGGTTTGTCATATGGATGGTAACAAGTTCAAGTAGCTATCTTAATATTAGCTGACTTTGTTAAAATAGGAGCTTTATAGGCCATTGATAGCAAACATTGAGTACTGCTCATTAAGTAAAATTTAACTTTGGAGGGTTATTTCATTTGGCAAATTAATCACAGCAGCACAGGCAGCATGCTGTTACACTGTTTGGCATTACTGTGAAGTGGTGTGCTGCTGATGTTGGGCTGGTTGGCTTTTTCACTGCAAGCAGTAAGGAAAAGATGAGCCATCACAAGTCTTACTCTTTTGTAATGTGAAGTGATTAAATACTGCCCACTGGTTGTTAGTTTCCTGGCTAAATAAGTATGCTGGGCTCATTTCTTATTTCTCCTTAAGTAGCTAGACATCCATTTCCACCTTCCTGAAACCTTTTACAGGTCCAGGGACAAATAAATCACTTTTAGTGTATTCCCAGGACAGTCTCAACTGGAAAAAGGATATCAACATGAAGGACAATTGCAGTGTTGAGCTGTCATCCAGTCCCCACAGGTACCATGAAAAATTACAGCCAATAAAATAACATTTTTCAAAATGTGACACTACTCTTAAATTTATCTTCTGCAATAAATGGGTTCTAGAGAGAATTTGTATCCAGTTGAGTACAAACTATTCTTCAGGCGCTCAATAATAGATTGTTGCTGAATTGTATTAGTAATTTATAATAGAGTAAATGTTTTGCTTCAACAGTCACTTTCAGGGGCTTAGACAGTAATTTTCTCTGCTTTTTTATCATCTTAAAGATATTTCTCATAATAATAATAATAATAAAAAAAAATTAAGTTCAGGATTGAGCTAAAGCTGTCCACAGCCATGAAATCTGCTGTTAAAACAGAAATAGAAGTCTGAATTCAGCCTGTTATGCTTTAGTGACTGATCAGTGTATGCGAATCTCCCATTGTCTGAATGTTCATTAGAGGACCATGGTACTTACAAAACTTCATGTGATTTTTACTGCCAGTCTAATGATTAAGGGATAAGTTCATCTTTACCTCAGTTTTCTAGATCTTGAGCATGATATTAACATGATAGACCTATATTAACCTATATAGATATGATAGACCTAATAGTAACATGTGAGTTTCTGTGGTGTTGCTTTAAACTGGTTCAAAACAAATGCAAACGAAGTTTGTATCTGCATTTCCAAGAATCTGAACATGACTGTTATTTATACACTATTTATGTGTAATGTATCTCCTGACAATGTGAACTAAGACACTTCTGTACGGATCTACTGTATAAATGTATTGACAACTGAGGAGATTTTGTTGGCCTCCTATACATTGTCAATTGTTAATATCTTTGTCTTCTGGACACAGTTACAATCTTGTGCAAAAGTCAGCTGCTAAAGATGTCTTTTGAACAGGTTTTCGAAAAGAAACTGATGACTGCTGTGATAGTGGTACACAGCCCTTCATAGCAAGGATATTCCACCGTATTTTACTGTGAGCATTATTAACACAGCCAGTCACCATGGTTCTTAATATGTTACCTTGCCAGTCTTACTGCTACGAAGTGCCCAATTCTGAATAGCAGAAATGGACCGAAATTGGCAGAGAGAAGAAATTTCTGAATCCTACTGTGTAGCTTAAGTTCTTCATGTAATGCAGTAGCTTGCTCTATATCTCTGTAGTATGTTTGAGTCAGGAGGAAACACGTTGGTGCCACTGGTATGCTACTAAGTTCACACGTGAACTGCTGCACTTCAAGTATGACAATTCTAACTACTAAATACATGCTGATGGTAACCCTTTACAGCTAATCTCGCCTTCACTAGTGAGAGGCAATAATAACCAAAACAAAGTGTACAAGAAGGGCAGAACCTGAAATAATGAGATGTGATGTTGAGCTGAGCGCTAGAATGCGCTGCAGAGTTCAGCAAAATGGGGCTGTACCTTTGAATAGTTAATGTCTACAAACCAAGCAGTTTGAGCTCCAGCACAGAAAAAAAGCATTTACAGCATTTTAGAAGCATGCAAGTATTGTCAGGTGTTTTAAGGAATCTGGAGATACTTTCTGTCTCCTTTCCCTGCTCCCATCTTTCATCTGTAGTTCTTTTTCTGATTTTTTTTTCCCCCCCTACTCACAGCAGGAAATGCAGTGGTTGGGTTTGTTTGTTGCTGGGGTTTTTGGGGGCTTTTTTAAGATATGTTTTTATAGCCATCTTTATTATTTCAGACATATAAACTAGTTATGCTGCTGTTATTAAGAAAATGTGACGCATCACTGAACAACAGTTTGGAGTTTTTCCTTATGTGGGTACTGCAACATATTCACCCATTTCTAGAGTGAATAATGTAAGGGGGTCTTATGATAATAGATTTATTGTGATCAAAGGTAAAAACTGGTTTCGTAGGACACTAACATGTCTCTTGTCCCTGACAAGTAAAGCCATTCATCCAAAATTCGCTGAGTTTGCGGCTTTGAGATCAGATGTGCTTTAAACCATAGAGGAGTCTCGTGTCCTGTTTCTTGGGAGTTTGGCTCAGTGCTGTGCAGAGGTAACAACATGCGTGTGCACTCAGGAATGTGCCAGACAAGTCTAGGAAGGACATGTGTTTTGCATCATTTTTGAATGAAGGGCAGTTTAAGTATTTGTGCTACCAATGTTCAGAGGCAGGTTTTTATTTAGTTCTGTGCAATTGGTTACAAATAACTGCAATAAAAGGAAATTGGTGCAAATGGTGATGACTTTTTGCAGGACTCTTACGTCAGGGCCCTTTGAATTTCTCACTTACTGGATTATGTGGAACATCGTTTCTTCACATAATCTAATTTACATAGGCAAACACAGGAGTCCACACTTAACAAATCTCAGACAGTTTGGAAGGCAAATTAATAGCACTGAAGCAAATCATCACAATGTGGTGAAATATGGAAATGTAAGAAGTGGGGAAAACGAAACAAAGATTTTGTTTGTTTTTGTTCATAAGAAGAAGTAAAAAAAGATATCCCAATGGTTATTTATGGCCAGGACCTTGTTGCATGTTACAGTGTATTGTTTCAAACCTGCCCCCATACGCATGAGAACAATTCCTTTTGGAATTACCATTAGTTTATTTCTAAGTGGTATCCATCCCAGTTCTGCTTTTAAGTGCAAGTTAGTATTACTTTAAATGTCATCACATTTCAGCCTATTGTACTGCACAAAATTGTTAGTTGGACTGGGTCATTTGGTTTATGTTTCCCAAGCTGTATTCAGGCGACAGTGTCTGTTTTCTATTTGGCCGAGCTGCTATATATTTTCATGCTGAAATGATGCCACTGTTTCTATCAGAAATAAATAACAATAGCACAAAGCAAATACAGGATTACATGTCAATACTGTGCCATAGTAAAGTGCTTGTCAGAATTGAAAGTCGTGCTTATTTCCTTGTCTTTGAAAATATTGTAGCAGAATGTTGATCAGTGTGGTACAGATGCAAGCTAACAGAGCAACACAATTCTAGTAAAGGTCCTAGCACCCATTTTGCTGAATAGACATGGTTTCACTTGAATGTTATGCTACCATATGTGCAGGATTTAGAAGGAATACTATTCTTCACATCTGTGGTAGATTAAGTTTGCAATATGGACAAAGTATCCTCTCAGCAGTTTTAGTGGAGAAACACACTACAGACATAAACTGATCAGAAGTTCTGTGGCAAATGCTTCATAGGTATATACTTCACTTGGAAGAAAAACAAGATTTCCTTTAGTCTTTTGTATTAAAAATCTCTTAATCAATTTGCAAGATGTGAGCATGCTCAAAAACACTTACTACAGGTAAGCTGATGTGCAGGGATGTGTGTGTGCCAGAACCCTCTGTTCCCAGCCAAAGTGCCAACTCCTTAAATACCATTTGTAAGTTTATTGGTGTAGAGATCTTCATTCCCCTCGATAGGTGAAAGATAGGACAGAAATGAAAGCTAGTTGAGGATTCTGCAGTTTAATGCATCTGGATGAAAGCCAAATCATGCCGTGCATTTCTTGTAATGCTATCACCAATCTGAACATAATGTTATTGCCACTTGTTTCAGGCAGTTTTGCTTTCTGTGTGATGAAAATATTCCGGAGGACTCTTATTAAGGAGTAAGAGGCATGTTGAGTTTACAAGGCAAGTATTAAGTGGATAAACTGTGAGGGAACACAGGTTATTGTTGAACAGAATAGATTGCTTAGAAGCCTTGGAAATTCTTTCGCGAAAATTGTTCCCGTGGAGTGACTGAGTGGAAGTGTGTTGGGGTGTGTGTTTGAAGGGTCTTTGAAATGCCTTCAAGTTTTGTTGCAGCCAGTCTTCAGAAGAGAAGAACACTCCAACAAAACTGATTTCAATTGTAGTGGGTTTTTTTGGCATGAAAAAGACACTGTTTTAATGAAGAAACTTCTCCATTATGAGTTTGGTTGTTACTGAATTGGAAATAAACAGTGAGGGAAAGCAAAAAAAATACGACGAAGGACTAGTGACTGTCCTTGTACCTGTACCCTAATCACAAATCATTCAGCTTTAGTGAGAAGTGCTATTAATTTCTGCAAGCTGGGAAACAAAACAGCCTTACTTACAGTTCAAGTGGGCTGCTGTGGTGGGCTTAAGCAGAGTTCAGACACTCTAAGGATGTGAGGAACCACAGTGACTGGTGTGATTTATCTTTTTTTTTCCTGTGCCATTGTTGTGAAAACTTCTGGTAAGAGGCTGCACCTAAGGTAAATTTTCTGAATTTTCCTTTGCAGCCATTTTGTGATACAAATATCTATGCATGTGTTAAACACGGTTACTGTGCATAGGCAATAACCATGGGCTTTGGGGAACTGCTCTTTATCTTCTCAGACAACATGAAAGGAGAAAGAGGAGTTCATAAAGCATTGTTTTTTTGCTTTGATACAACTTGCTCCAGGGAGTAGGGAAGAATGTGAAAAACAGGTGTATTGCAGATTTCACCAGACATTCTCATTATATTCTCTTGGCTCAACAGATAAGTTCCAGATACCCATAAAGCCTAACTCTGTTCAGCTGTGATCTAGCTCAGAAAGACAATTGCGCTGAATAAGAATGTTCTGTGCAGAAGGAGTCTGAACATAGTAGTATGAAATCATATTTAGAAATGTTGGTTTTCTCCTTGTGTTGGAAGGGTTAAATATTCCAGTCCTGAGTAGCTTTTTATATAATAGTTTGTTTTAATTGTAATTCACTCTTCATGAGGGAAGAAAAATAGCTGCAATCTATTGAGGAAACTATTGTGATTGTAGTTTGATATTTTTTTTTAAGTTGCACTTGGTAAAATTTATTATACAGGTTTTTATGCATGGCATAATGGGAACGGGAGTAATGGAGGACAAGATGTGCTCCTCTGAAAGGAAAAAAAAAAGAGGCTTTCTCTGGGAATTGCTTTCTATTTGAATCTTAGAGTTCCTTAAATCCTTAAATAGAGTTCTTTCAATCTTTTTATTATACCATAGAGTAAACTGAATCTGTATGAAGCATACAATCCACATACACCACAGGGAGAGAGAGGCAACTGGAAATAAATAAGCAGCAGAAATGTCAGTTCATTGCCAGACCATCAGTAAAAAGGGTGTTTTGAGTTCTATCAAAAATCTATCTTCGGTATGAAGCTAGAATTTGTTTCTCCCATCCAAACTGAGTAATATATAGTACAATTGTTCTTGTGTTTATTGTGTTTTTACTGCAAGTATGGAATGCTTAAGGATTTCACAAGAATGTTGTTTCAGCACAGATCCAATTGGTATCTTGGCCAACCAGTATATGAAACTGAGTCATGTCCACAACCCTGTGGGTATTGTAAACCACAGAGCATGAAGCCTATGTCAAGTAGGATTCTTCCTATAAAATAGCGTGGTTCCTTCACATCTGCTGTTGAGAACACAGTAAACCACTTACTGTCAGTGTGCTGCCGAGGAGGGGTCTGTTTTACACTTCCAGTCAGACCTGATGCCTGATGCAACAGTTATTCCCCATTTAAAAGCTGTGAAGAGCTGCTGCCCATACCAAAAATTCTACCGTGTCCATTTGCCAAGTAAAACAGTATTCAGCAACACGCTATTGAATAACATGCTACCACATGCAGTGGAATAAGACAACAAATTAGTGCTGCCAGAATATCTGCTGTGTTTAGTATTTGATTTTGTCCATCTTTGTCAAAATATATTTTAATTTGGTCATTCAAAAGAGTTTATCAGACTGAACCTCTGGTTAGTCTGATGTTTCACTTCAGAAGCTACTGCATCACTGATTTTGGGTGTTACGCATTAAACATCTATTTAATAGTACTGTTATATGATCCATTAATTACTTTTGGGAGAAAGTGTTTGTGGGTGTGAGAAGTATGTGGGTGCTTCTATGTGTGAGGTCAAGATTGCTACTGAGATTACTTACATTTATTGCATATGGATGTCATGTATGCAAAGTTGAATTGTGGGGGTGTGTGACAGTTAAAAATCTGTCTGCTTTCGGAGGCTGATAGCTGCACTCAGCAAAACTCACCAGTTTCTGGTTCTTTGGGCAGTGTGGAAATGGCATCTGAGCTTAGTTTTCCGTGGTTTTCTTTAGTTGGGACTTACAGGATTCTAACATACCTCAAGAAAGTGATGGTTTTGCTCATGCAATACTCACAGCTTTGCATGATTTCTGTAAATCAGCTCAAAATCAGTAAAAGTTCAACTCTAGTTCGTTTAGGTTGGCGAGTATCTGTGACTTCAGGTTCTTGATGATGCATACAGTCAAGAAAAGTAGTGTAGTTAGTTAGAGATGCCATACAGTATCACTAAATTCCAAGGGTTTGTTCAATTAATTGCCATTCTGTACTTGTAACGCAACTTTATTCTGTACATCGCATGCTTGGTTCTCATTAGGGCTTTATAGAAGCGGGAGCTTTGAAGCTTACCATAGATAAAGAACCAGAATCTGACAGATTGATTCACATTGAAAACACACATTCATCTCCTGAAACTGAAATACTGCAGAGGCAACTGCAGATCATAACACATTACCACCAAGACTCCATCTCAATACTAGCAGTCAAGGAAATGAATGCCTGAAATGTCTTACTAGATTTCCTTTTCTTCTGTTAGTTACTTCAAATGTGATTTCAATTTTCCTTATGTTCATTATTGCAGAGCACCTGGTGTAAATCTTACAGGGAAATTGTTGTGGCTGGTGGAAACTCATCCAATTAGGCTGTAGTTGTTTTTTGGAAATGTCTCATTCTATATTGTGCAAGTTTGCTTTATGGAAACCAAAGAAACTCAAGTGGAAAGGTTGGAGTAATGCCATATCTTAAGATTACTGATTTTACATTAAATGTGCCTAGATTACTTTGGGTACCAGGTCTGCAGTAAGTTCTGAGGGTGGCTGAAAGCACCTGGCTTTTAGAGCTGCAGCTAATGACCAAGGTTGTGGTATAGTGACCTTTTGATCTGAAGTGGGTCACAGTTGTTCATTCTTAGTGATATGATTTGGGCTTTTTTTTCTTTGCCATGGTTGTTGTTTTGGGTTTGGGGGTTCTTTTTAAACAGAAAGAGTATATTTTGGAAATCATTTTCACTCCCAACTTCAGTTACTGTGTTAGTAATGTGAAAATGAGAGCATTGATGCCATAAAATGAGTTTGCTGCCAGGATGGCTGCAGACCTTTATATCTGCCCTTGACTCAGATATATGGAAATAGGTACTTTACTTTTATGATATGTTTTATCATAAGCAGTTACTGGGACAAAAAAGCTCCTCTTGCTGTGCCACTTTTTTGCTTTATCTCAGATGTAAACTCAAATGAAGGGCAGATTGATTTTATTATCAGATATGTTGTCTTTCAAATTATCATTTGCTTTTGCCTTTTTGAGGTTTTAGCTTTCCCTACTGTTTTCTGGATTTTGTTGTACTTTGAACTTTTAAATTCACAGACTGCTCAGTACTCATCAACCTTTGTTACTTTGCACAACTCCCTGCTCCACTCTCCCCACTGCCCCAAGGCAGGCATATAGATAAATACATATAGTAAGGGAAATAATGAATAGGAGGTAACTGATTTTTAAAAATGTTTTTTCATGCTTTATGGAATAAATAATGACCAGATCTTTAAAAAGGGCAGAGTTGGTATGACAGAGAATTGCAAATCTGACCATGTGTAGTATGGCTGGGGGAAAGGAGTTTTCCTCTGAGGCATTTGATGCAGACCTCTGTAAGACGTGACACCAGACTCAAGTTATCCTGTCATTTTACAGTAGAATAAATAACTGAATATTTTCATATTTTCAAATGAAATTATTTTTTGAGACTTGTTTATAGTAATGTACCTAAACAAGCATGTAGTACCTCTACCTTTCTGCTGAAAGAAAGGTCAAATCCTGTCTCATGCGCTAAGAGCCACATTTATGGGCATATATTTATATTATCTTTATGAATCACCGGTTCAACGCACTGTGACCTGTGTTCCTGCTTCTCCTTTACCTTGCTGACTACCATTTTTTGTGACAACTTTTTTCCTAGATGTTCACACATCTAGGATTTTCCTAGATGCATCACAAAAGAATCCTAAAACTTTCCTAAAAGTGAGAAATTTTGAATAGCTTTTTTTTCCTACAGTTCAGTGTTTCTTTCAGTCTGTCAATTCTGAGTAGCTGATTTCAGTGTTCATGTACGAGATTGTGATTCCGCAACTAGCTTTATGAAGGCTTGTGTTACTTGAGGAGGAGTAAGAGAAAGGAATGCCTCTTACAATGCATCTGTATTATGACCTGCAAATCTCCATCATGACAGAAAAGAGGCTGGTGTTAGCTTTAAAAGTATGGAGCAGGCGATGGGGGGATTCATCATGGCCCTTTAGATGCCACCATTGAAAACATTTACATTTGAACACTGATGGGTATTTCAGATAAGTCAATATACCATATTCGAGAAGCCCCCATGTTAATGGAGCTAGATCTGATTAAGCCTTGAAGACTGGTAAATGAAAGCATTGTACATTTCAAGCCTTGATTTATTTGTCTGGATTTACTTCTTCAAAACAGTTTTGCAAAATGCTAGAACTGCGTTCTGTAGCAAAACTGGAAGCTCCCTTACAGTTTTGGTACAGGCGCGCTATAAATGTCAAAGAGATTACTGATCTATGTTGCAGATTGTTTGCTGGCATAGCTTTGCCACCAAACCCATCTGGGATAAACCCCATTTGCACAACAAAAAAGTGCTTTCGATGATGCAGCTTCTGTCAGTTCCCTGACTACAATAAGCTACAGCAGTGAAAACACAGTGGTGTAACTGCCTCTGTGCTCTGGTTTTTTGCTGGTATAATACCGTTGCAAAATAAAAAGGAAAAAAAAAAAAATCACACCTGTAACCATCAGTGCTATATGGGCAAAAGTTTCTCAAGTAGGCCTGGACTCATTCAGGAATACATGTAATAGAAATATCACACTATTGCTCATTCTTCAGCTCTTTCAACCTAAATTAAATAACATGAAAGTAACTAAATGTATTTCCACTACGCATGGTCTAAATCTAGCTGGAACAGCTTATGATAATTTTACATCACACACACAGAGAGCTTTGGTCAAATCAAAACATAAATCCTTTTCCTCATTTCTGAACTAATCTACACCACATATAGCTATGATTTCTTCAGCCCTCTTGCAAGCCTCTTTCAGTTTGACTATCTGTGTCTTTTCCTGCTATCCTTAAGAGGAAATCAGATGTTGCGCATGATCCATATAACCCCTGAACATCTGCTTGTTACTGATGCATGCTATCCACAGAGCACTAATGACCTTCCAATATTGCTTTGATAGCACACAGTTCAGGTTAGTTGTTGGCAGCAGTTCTTATGATAGAGCCCTGTAACAATTATATCTATGGGAGTTTTGTGGCTGTAGGAAGAGAACTATTGGAAGGGGTGCATGTTTCAAACCAGTCATAATTGCTTAATATGTTTTTCTCCCCCTCTCATTGCAAACCGATTCATAGAGCCAACTCAGATACTGGCGAAGGAAAGACCCCTTCTAGATTTTCTGAAGTGCTTAATAGGCAGGCAGTGGCACAGGCACCATTTCAGTTATATTCTCAGCAGTATGTGAGTAGACCTTTTAAAGACATATTAAAGTGTTTGCTCTCAAAACTTTGGCCTTTTACTTGAAGCTGAGGATGATGGTATTTAAAGCCATTTCAGTCTGAAAGCAAATACTGATATAAAAGTGATACTTCCACTATTGTCTTATTATCAATATTTAACCAAAAATTCAACTATTTAGCCAATTTAAAAATTTCTACTGGTTTGTTTCAGCTGGGTTCTCACTGCCCATGCATGACTATAGCAAAAACAGTGTTCTGCTGTTTTCCAAGCCTTCCTGGTTCCTGCAATTGCACCTAAATGCTATTTGGTCAGCTTTTCAGCCACAAACAGTTCAATAAAATAAGAACTTCATGGTGTGTACGGTATACAAAAATATACTTCAGGAGAGAGAATGGTGCTTTCTCTAAAAGTTGTCAATCTATAGCTACATGGGAATTTCAACTGCAGCAGAAACAAGATTTAAATGATCTTTTATTAACATATCAAACGAATAAAATGTGTGTCAAAGGTTAAAGTGAATTTTTCGGGGTGCTTGCTTTTACCACCTTACGACATGATGTAGATGAAGCTCATTGATCTTACCAGTGTTGCAGAGTCCTCCAATCAGTTGCATAGTCCTGCAGAACACCATTAAATTCATGTTGTTTTATTTGTTTTGGAAGGCACTCTTGGGGTGCTAGGCAAAGAACCCTTCTTTTTTCCCCTGCTACTTGTCAGTTACATCACTGTGCTAGAAATCTGGTGGAAACAGCTAAGCTTTCAAAGGATGTTTCTCAAAAAAACCCCACGTTTATCTGACCGTGTTGTTATCAGTTTCATTATGACATTTGGTTTGTGGTTTTAGGGTCTCATACCAAAGAGCGAGTAAAGGAGCTTTGCCTTTTTTCCTGTATTCAGATTCAGTTGCTGCAAAATCTGTTGTCACACTTAGAAATTTCCTCAAAGACTAAAAAAAGAATAAAAAAAAAAAATAGGAAAGAAAAACAGTAGTAGAAAAACTAGAAGTGAACATTCCTTGTGACTACCTTAGGCAATGAACATTTTAAACTCAATTTTAAGTATTCCTTTGTTTTTACCAAAGGAATGCACATCCTTTGGTTTAGTATTCTGACAAGCTGGAGTTGCAAGTACCTTGTGCTTGTGCCTCTTTATGTGTATTTTAGCGTTTCAGGGGAAGTGTAGAAAAGTGTAAACCTAACCCCCTCGCTTCGTCTTGGTGCAATTTACATCCCCAAGATGATGCTGATATCCTAATCACAAGTTGCTTAGGATATAATGGAGATTAAATGGTGACAATGTGCAAAATTTAGACAGCTCAGAAGGCTTGGGTAGGAATTGGAAATGCTGCTGCTTTCTCCTGGATCCAAATAATCCTCACAGTGATACGCAATTGTTACACTAACAGCCTGAAGAAGCATTCTGATGCTCCTGTCAGACTAGCCCTGCCTAAAAGGCACTGAAGCTGCATTACTGAAGGTAAGCACAAAGTCAGCTCAGTCATTTTCAGAATGCTCTTCAGTCTCTCATATTAATTTCTACAGTGCCACCAGAAGTTTTGTGAGGTAGCGATGTAACATTTGAACTAAGTTCTTCTCTTCTGTGTTTTCTTCTGCTGTGCAAAAACCTAAAGATGCAATGGTTATCAAACATCGTGATCAGTAAATAATCACACCATTACACTGGAAGTAATTTGTCTTGTGATTTTTTCCGGTACTTTTTGATGGTAGCAAACAAACTGGGTGGCAGGCAGATAGCTGGAAATGAGTAAGAGTGGGCTGTCCCATTTTAATTTTGTAAGTATTTATTTGATTCTTAAATATATTTATAGAGCTGAGTGAAGTCCTTTTGCCAGTTCTGATCTTACCAGAACATGTTTTTCACTCTGTCACAGTGAAAAATTAAAGTTAACATTTCTTTTCAAAGACGGCAGTATGACAAAGGCTGTGACTGAGATCTGTTCACTAAGGGAGAATTAAAGGATCTAGAGCATGAATTCAGGGCTCCCACCAGCCTGGCTAGAAATGTTTTTAATTGTGAGGATTGCAAGCAGAGAATCTGAGTTAAGGTAGAACTCAAACGCTCCAAGGTCACATTGTATGGAGTGTAGTTTCAAGTATCCATTTCTGTTAACCTTTGGTCTTTTGGACTCTTTCGTGTAATCTTTGAGAACTTCTAAAGAGCAACAGGAAAGAATAAAACTTAAATACTAATGTCTTTTTGAAATTAGGATTTCTAATGTGTTTGGGGTTTTAAATTTAGATTTGCATTTTGAAATATTATTATGTGAGAAGGTACGAATATGAAGCTTATTATATGCTAAAGCAGCATTAAAAAATCAGCAGTCATAAAGCATATCAGATTTTCCTACCTGAAACTAGCAATGCCAACCTTCTCCCTCAAATCTTTGCAGAAAATATCTAAAGGTAGTGTGGGACTTGATGAGTTTTTCTTCTGTGTCTTCCTGCCAGAGAAGAAACAGAAATGCTTTCACCTATCTCCTGCTGTTCTTTAAACTGCCAGCAGCTCCTAAAGTCTATTCTGCGTTTAAGGCAGAAGCTAGCCATAAAAGCTGCTGGCTATTTTTTGTTACACATATCACACATATGTGCGTCGATAAGTTTTGTTTCTTTCCCCCTCTCTTTCTTTGTACTTTTGGATTGTGATCCCGGACTGCTTTTCAAACACAAAAACACCAACAGTAGGTTGTTAGGTTTCTTTTAGAACTATAGTGTAGCACTAGGAAGCAAACTCAAATACCTGTGTAGGGTGGAGAAACGAGTAAACTTTGTAAAAGCTTGAAATGGGCTTTGCAGTGCCACAGAGACACACAAATTAGCAATATTTTCCTTCACTATCTGCAAAGATTAAGATCAGTAATGAATCACTTCATTTTTGGGAAGCTTCTTTCCTCCCTATTATTTTTGGGTATTAATCCTTTGGTTTTCTTTGAATTTTTGGCACTGTTGCAAGTTCTGGTTGGGTGGGTTCAGGCTTTTTTGGGAGGGGGAGGTGTTTCGATCAGGTGATACCATAAAGACATTTTTTTTTTGGACATAGAAAATGTAAGGAGAAATGTAAACACCACCTCTCTCTTTCGCATTGAAGAATTGTTTCTAATTCTTAACTGCACAGATTGAATAATTTTCTGAAGTAATTGATCTTGCATTCTTCTTAGATGATGGATTGCATGTTTTGTTTTATGCGTGTTTGCTGCCTGACACTATGGATGCAAGTACTAATCAGCGGAAAACAATTTACAAATGGAACAATGTTGCACATTTAAGAAAGTATCTGAAAAGGATGAAAGACAGCCTCCTTTTAATTCAGTACAGTGAAGTGCCTTCTGAAATGCCTGTCTTGATACCTTACACTAGCCGGCTCTGAAGAGGGAGTCTGTCGTGGTTAACCCTGCCAAAACTGTGGGCTGCTGACAAGGAGAACATGTTGCAGTAGCAACTCTGCCATCTAGCAAGAATAAAATATGCTTACTTTCTGTCCTCACAGTTGGCTTTATGCCTGTGTCTTGGACAGCTTTTCTAAATCTATGGAGAAGTCTTGTTGCTTACTCAGAATTTCTAATGAAAATTTGTGTCTGTTTCCATTGGGGTAAGTAGATCATGGCAGTGAGTAAGGATTTCTTTGACCTGTTTGTTCATAAGGCTGTCGAGAAGTCCCTAAAATTCTGAAGTACTCTAGTGCCGTATCTGCTGTGAGATCGAGCTCTAGGCAATATGCTTCTAGCCACACTAATTCCATATACTATCCAGCACATACTGAGAATAAGGGAAACTAATTGCCCTTTCTTTCTGTCCCCATTGTTCTTAAATATTTTAGCTCTAAATCTACTTAGTAACTTACTAGTTCAGTTGTAACTGCAGGATTCAGTGATGTGTGTTTGAAAGTTTGGGCTTCGTTCTCGAAGTATTAATATAAATCAAAACGTCTTCCATAAACTCAAAGACACATTCCAGACTTTTCAGACTATGAAAGATTCCTGAATTTGACCTACCCGAGTTTTTTTTGGCAACTATTTCTTTAACTAGGCTTCTTAGAAGTATTCTTAATGAAGATTAATGCCTAGAAAAGTTATAGTGGGATAATTGAGCAAACTTGATTTGCTATCACAATTGAAATTGTAATTTAATGCATTCAGGATCAAATGCGCTTTGCTTTTGTGGCTGTTTACTATAGGTAGCTGAGATTTGTTGGTCGGCACCTGGAGGTGCAGAAAGGCCATTGCAGGTGTTGCCCCTGCAGAGCTTTGTTGGGCTTTTTAGCTCATTTGAGTTTTTATATAAAAATTGAGGCTTATGAGATGGCATTTAAGGTCAGCTAAGCAAGAAATGTCTTTCAGTGCCATTCCATCTTCAGCTCTTAAAATTGACTGCGTGACTGGATGCTTGAATTCAGTAGGGCTGTTTCTAATTGTTTTGCATAAATGCTGTAATAGTTGAAGCCAGGTAGACTAGCTCCTGTAGTAATGAGCCCTGTGAGGTTTGGGTTTTCTAGCCTGGTTTTGGTTCTGTTTGCATTCATACTGAGATGACTCCAGTGAAATACAACAGAATTGTATAAGAATCCAGCAAGCCCTCCTCCCCCAGCTTTTATCTCAACTGCCCCTAATCTGTACTATTTATAAGAAGTTAGTATTATTCTTTTTGTAATGGATGAGTGATTTAGTTGTGCTAAATCACAGTGGGCTGAAAAACCCACATCCAAAATGTAATTAAATATTTTGTGTCTGATTCTGATTGTGCTTCCATGATGTGAAGCTGACACCATGGAGATGTGTTAACTTTTATTCTCGTTTTATGAGGCCAGTGACTGTGGCCCATTGTTTGAGAAAGTGGAATAATGATTTGAGAGAGAGTCCGTACTTCCAGATTTTGGGTGTCGGTATTTACTAAGCCGCTGGCATGTTGTCTGGTACTGGAGGGTCACCGAATCACTTTTCCACTATAAAGAAAGGATTTATAAAGGTAAAACCTGGGTAAGTCACAGGTTGTAATGAATTCATGTATAATGAATACTGTTTGATTTGTGGCTCAAAAGCAGCGTACGGGTTAAATAATTTGCATTTAAGTAAAGCGCAGTGCCTAGGCTTGCGGTAGAATGGAATACAAAGATGATTTTTTTAATTTTTTTAAGTTATCATCTCCGAGCCAGGGAAGTATCAGCCAGGTTTCAATAAATGACACCCTTCTCAATGGGGAACAGGAATAATGGAAAGAGAAAAATCCTAGTCGGTGTTAACTCTGCTTTTGGCATTTATGTCGAATGAGGTCTAGTATCAAGAGTTGTTAAAAATAGAAGCCAGTTGTTTCCTTTGAATATAATGCAACAAAACCTTCCTGTTTTGGAACATGTAGCTGGTTCAGCATTTAGAAAACTTGTGTCCAGATCAGAACCAGAGCCCTCAGTCATCTGGGTTATTATTTGCGTCACTGTGGCTAGGTGTTTGCATTACTTAGCCTTCTAATCCAAGTCTGCAGAAGCCTTTCCTAGCTTTCCTCTTGCGACTCTGAGGGCAGACTGGGGAATGAAACCAATCTCCAGGTAGTCCTGGTGTCATGATCGGTATTCTGCTGTTATTTCTACTTGTCAGGCACTGTTTGAGTTGCACAATTTGGTATGCTAAGCATCTGCTTTGTAACTGTTGAGGCATCAGGATCATTACAAACAAACAGGATTTGCTTGTGGAGATAAATTCTGCCTCTTCACATTTGCATGTGAATTAAGGGGTGGACAGGAGTCTGTACTTTCTGTAAGAATTGTAGGAACACCTTTAAGAGTAAGCAAGCAATACAAAGTAATAAGGAAATAAAAGGAGAAGTATAGTATTTAGGCAATTCCAGGAGAAAACCACATTTGCTAGATTATGCTTAGTGAACAGAAGTCTTCAAAAAATGCATCAGAATCATTATTTGTTATTTTTCTACAAAATAATCGAATAAGATCAATGCCCTTACATCTCCTTACTGATTATTTGTATTTCAGTAATCCAGCTGTGATAATACCAGACAAAATAATAAAAATAATTGTAACAATGTCTTCTTTACGTCATTTTTACCAAGATACTTTTTTACGGGTATGATTAAAGAGTTTGGTGGTGGTTTGGGTTTTTTAGTCATGGTGTTATACATCATCAGTTTCAACTGTAATGTTTTGTGCACATTAATGCAGGAGTAGAGTAACCAGTAACTTTTTTATGTCCTAGTTGGATGTGCTTTGCTTTGCTTTTGCTTTGGTGTATGTGAGAAACACGGTCTAGTTACTTTTTGACGTACCAGGGTTGCGTGTAAAGGCATGTGTGAAGAAACATGCACCAGTTTGCACAAAGAGCCTTCTCCTCGTAGACATAACACCAGATTAGCAGATTTGGACAGTGTCTTGACATCTGACAGTCACGTCTTTACAGAAAAAGAATTGGCTTGTCTCTCTGAAGCTCTCCAGCTCTTTTTGAAGTGTGAAGAGAGAGTTCTGATGCTGTTTATCTGCAAGTAGCATACAAAATTCTGCATTTCATCTGGATGCAGAGTGGGTTTCTTTTTATGCGTGCATTATCTGGTTGCCAAAGCCATTAAGGTTCCAAGCCCAGCACTGCTTCAGTGGGATTAGAACTGTGTGTTTTAGCAGTCAAGGGAACCCTGCACCAACAGGCAACTGGCAGTTCTGCATTCGTTCCCTCTCAGGCTACCTCTGTGCAGCTCCCCCACTTCGTGTAAATAATGAATCCCTGGACTAGGGCTTTTATATGCCTTTCTAGAATCCTATGCCTTTCTGGAATCCTGTGCCTTGAGCATTCAGTCTCTTTTCCAAATGAGCATGTTTCCTTGTGGTTTTAATCAATCATTTCATAGAAACTGCAGTACTTGTTTTATATGCCTTTCTGAAAATCCCGTCCCCTGTACCTTAGGAGGCTGGAATAGTGTTGTCAATTTGTTTATGCTGAAGTCTCTTTAGTGTTTCTCGTTATCAGAGAGACCAAGCTCTGTGGTACTGTTGAGTGCAATATGGTCTATTTGTAGAGAGATGCTTATGTGTATTTTTTGTACAAATTGCTGGGTGCCAGAGTTTCTTATTGCAGTTTCAGTAGAGACATGATAAGCAGGAAGCTGTATATAATATGAGAAAATTAGAAGTTCATCAGATAGTTTACCCTAAATGCAAGCTGCAGGAAAACTGTTAATGCATTTTGTCAAACTGTAGGAAACCAAATTATGGTGATTTAATATTACATGGAAGCTTTTCTGTCTAATCCATGGAAGTGTGTCCTTTTATAGTGCTGAAGAGAACCTGGCGTGTTTTTTATCTTCCACGTTAGCATATCACTGCGCTAACCTATTGCAGAGGCAGGATTCTGGTTGTGTTTGTATTAACAAACCCCCCTCCACTGGTTGTTAGGCGGAGTTTCCTGAATGCTCATTCTAATTCTCAGCCAAGTTAATCTGGCTTCTATAAAAATGGCTTAACGCTTATTGCACATACTTGGTTCTTAACAGCTCCTTCAGCTCGTCAGTCTCTTGCTGAATGCCATGGAAAAGGATGGTACAGGCAGCTAAGAGAAGGAATAGTCAGGCAAAAAAGGGAGACTTTATTTTATTCTTACCTTGGTCTGTATGCCAAGTCAGTCTATGTGAACTGTAGTAAAGAGCATAATCAGCAGTGGAAGAACATAGTTGCTTTGACCATAGCTTTAAATTTGATGTAAAATAAAGTCAAGTTACTGAAGCTTTTGAGTGTTGAATATATTATTGTTTGGCAGATTATTATTACTTCTGAAGCTTAAATGGCAGATTCTGTAATTCCATTGCTTCCTGAAGCTCACCATCCTTTGAGGTGTTCAGAATTAAATTAAAAATGAAATGTCTCCCCAGCTGGGGCATCTGTGCCCAGCAGAAAGTGCAAACTGACACGAGGCCTTGTAGAACGGCATGGAACTGCAGAAGATGGAGTCAGTGACTTCAGAAAATACCTTTGTGCCAGGACATTCTGTAAATTTCTCTGGAGAAATCCTACAGCCCTTCAAGACAGTTGACCTCATTTGCATGTTTTGATTAGATTGCTACCAGGCTGCTTCTGACTGCCTATAACGAAGGGAAAAGTAGTTTTCTGAACAAGTTTCAGGAACTTCTTCATGTCAGAATATATTCCTTATAAATATCTTTATAACTGAAGAGTAAGATTTTTGTGTACCGTCGCTATATCTCTAGGGGAAACATGTCCAGAATGTATTTTGTCATATGGAGAAATGTTCTCCATCTATATTCTATATTCCAGTTGAAGGAAAGGATCACCAATATCCAAAGTAAATTCCTGAAATATTTATTAGTTAACTAAACCTCTGATACTGTTACAGCTGGGGAACTTTCTTTAAAGGTCCATAAGCGAAAGCATAACTTAGGGGCATGTTTCATAGAGATACAAAGCTGTATGACAACTATGCAATTATACAACCTGCAACTGTATGCTGGTGAATCTTTAAAAAGTGGGGGGAAAGAGAGAGAGAGAGAGAAGGAGAGGAGAGAAAGAAACAATCTTATGCCCCCAAGTGAGAGGAAATTCTAGAGGTAGAAAAATGGAACCACTAATTTATTTAGGTATGAGATAATGACCTATACAGCAGAATTTAGCCATCGGAAAGATTGCAGTGTTCACTGCCCTTTGATAAGTGGCATGAGTGTCTTGAATAAGGATTAGGAGAGTGTGTAACTGAAAATATTAAATACATACAGAAGACCAAAAAGGACAGACTGTACTTGAAACTATACTATCTCAATTACAGCAGCCTTTCTTCTGGTTACTTTCATTCATAATGTTAGGGTATCCATCACAGCAATGACAATAAGTCATGATCATGAGACTTACTACTGTAGCAGTGGAGGTCAGATTAGTGCCCTAACCACAATCTAACATCTAAGAGGAAATGGGCAGTTAAACAACACTCATCCTGCTTGCATTCCTGCATGCTCTCTAAAAATGTATAAACAGAATGCAGGAGGAATGGATGTAAAAAGGGGAAGACTGTAATTATTATGTAACAAATATCTAATCTGTTCTCTTACTTGCTTGCATATTGGGTTTAACACAGGCATGCACCTAGTGTTGTGGTTATTACATATTGCCTAAGTAATTCCAGTGACTGCTTCATGCAGTTATAAAAATGGGGGTATTAACAAATATGTTTTCATTTAAATACTATATCTGTGTTCAAAAATATTATTGAAATGTGCCCTTTTTAGTATCAGCAAAGTAGATTTAGTCAATATTGACTTAGGTGCATCTTTTCTTTCTCAGTGGGATTTTATTTCATACATTTGCATTTTTAAAATGCAACATTGAGGAACTATTGCAAATACGGGACAGCTCATGTAGTTTTAGTTAAATACAATAGTAGGAAAGGGAATAATAAATATGAAAGGTAAAATTAGCTGAGTTCACAATTCCTGCTTTATATTGAAAGATAAAAAAATTCTTGGCCACTAGGTTTAATATAGGCCATATAACTAGGTTGAGCTGTTTTATACAGAAGTACAGAAAACATTGATTTTTTTACTACATTTTAGTGATATGTTTCCCTTAAACCTGGCGCTAATAATGGGGTTGTTTGGCTTATCAGGAAGTAGGGCTCCATAGAATAATGGTGAAGTTCTGCTGTGTTCACTGGCTGTGATAGCATGGCTCTTTGGAAGCTACTGGGCAGTAAGAGCATTGCTTGGATTATAGCTCAGGTTGATGTATTGCAGGTAAAGCTGTATCACTAGTGATTCAGTTGTCATTTTCCATTAGAGAAGCAGTGACCTCAGTAACTTCTGACTTTACTGAACTTGGTACAAACAGGGAGGGGCTTTCCCAGTTTTTTTCCCTGCTTTAGTTTTTTGAATTTCAGCAAATTGTTAAGACTAACTTCATAGCTAAGGACAGAGGAGTGATTTTTCCCTATTCAGAAATTCTAGTAATCTTTCCTTTGAAAGCTCTGAGTACCAAGGCCTACAAAATCAGTACAGTAATTGCCCTTTTGCCATCACTGTAACAGTGTAACTAAATTATTTGTAAAACTAGATGGGGTTTAGACAACTTATTTTTCCCTTTCTTGATTTCTCATTACTTGAAATTGCCACTTGAAAATATCCTGTTAACTCAAAAAGTCTTGTGTGTTTCCTTCTTGTCACTTAACATTATTTTGGCTAGGGAAGATGACGTTATAAAACCATATAATGAGTTAGGCACTATTTTTGACTTGATGATGGGTGTTTCCTTTCCTTAAGTGCCTTAAAAATAGAGAAAGGAAGAGCAGAAATTTCAGATTTCTGACAGCTTTGACTTTAAAGGGAAGTCTTCCAAGCAGTATTTCATCAACCAAAATGTGTGTTAAAGATGCATTGGCTGTACCCCAGGCTCTTCAGAGATGAGCCATTAAGCTCATAGTTGAAATACTTGTGCAAATGAAGGTAAATGAATTCATCTGCTTTCCACTCTCAGGATTAGAAGGTGCAATGGTTTATTTTGGCCTTCTACCATATAAAGACAGAAATCATCTGGAATATAGAATTGTTTTGTCTTTTACTTCCCAAGTCACTATCCTAACTTTACTGTTCAGTCAGGGTTTGGCAGGGGGAAGGGTTTGGAGAGGTAAAGGGGGTGTTTTTTGTTTGTTGTTGATTTTTTAACAATGGATGGTCTGCGTTTACTTTCATAAGCTGTAATACTGGATGTTGGATTGGGCTGACAGCTGGTCATTTGCAGTTGAAAAACCTGTTGCTTACTTTGGAAGCTGAGCTGTCTTTGAGTTCTCAATGTAACTGAGCAGTGAAGTAATTCATGTGGTGGCAAGTGTTCCCTTGGAGGTAGAGTTCAGCATATTAGAATAAAGCAGTAGGTCTGAATCTCATGAGCTGGACACCCTCACTTGTATGTTAGGCTGTAGATTATATTGAAGTAATGATAATTTGGAAAAATCACAATTTGAGCCATGTCTTGGTTTCTACAGCCAGGCAAAAAGTACTTTCTGCCAGAACCTTTTACTTGACCGCAAGGTGTCTGCTCCTGCTTCCACCTTCCCCAAAATTGCTGGGAAGTTTTACTCCTTTTTGCAATTAAAGATAAGTTTGAACCTCGTGTTTTCCTGAAGTGTTGGAAGATTTGACTCTTCAGTCTCATCTCAGTGCTAGGAAAGCAGCAGTGGGGAAAGTGCAAGCACCCTGTGGCTAGTCATTATGAAGAGTAAATGGAGCCAGGGGTGTTCCAGAGCTTCAGAACCCATCCTAATGACTCAGACCAGCTTTTAGAGGGTCATATCCTATGTTGTCCTTTCTCAGTTTGAGGTAGAACTGTCAAGGGCATGCGTTCAGTCATGCATAGTGTATGTCCAGAGCTGCAGACTCAGTTCACTTTCAGTTGGAAAGAAGTATCAAATCACACACAAAAAAACCCACCTTAATGCTGTGAATCAGGCTGTAGTGGTATATAGCTTCCTTTCCACAACTGGAGGTTCAGGGGGCAGAGGCTGAATTTCTGTCCTTGCATAGTTTTGTTGGCATGTAGAAAGGTATTTTGAAGCATCAAGTCAGGGATACCTTCAAAACATTAGGTATTGGGTGGAGCAAAAAAAGGATAAATTTCCAACAGTGCGCATCTCTGCATTCAGAGGTAAATTGTATTGGGCTCCCCTGGAATGGACAAAGGGAGTGAGTAGATGATGTAACTGCAAAGAGAGCTTTTTTACTTTGCTACTATTAAAACAATGACAGCCACTTGCCTTGGTTTTCCGCTGACCTCAGTGATAACCCTTCCATTAGGCAAAATAAACGCGACATTGTTCAGGGCAACATGCAAGGGAATACCAGGAATTTTATAAAGGTAGCATGCCGTAGCTCCAAGGGCTATGGGCTGTTCTGTTCTTTTGTAACTTTAATTACACCACTGAAAATCTTTCTCTGTCTTCATTCCTTATGCCCTCTCATTCGGCAAGTGCCTGCAGTTTTAAACAGGGAAGGACATCCTGAAAGATTTCCTGTCTCTTTCTTTTTTTTATCAGCAGAAGTATTTGTTGTTGTAGTACTTTTTCAGTCTCTCTTTTTATCAGCTGTCTGTGAATGGTTCTTTATGTTTCAATGGCTGGGGGAAGATGGTGTCATGTTGCAACAAGCTCTTGTGTTCCATGGGGCGCATGGGTTTGAATGTGCCTGTTGGTCACCTGTTACTCTTAAACGCTGTACCTTGGAGAGAAAAGTTGGCAAGCATTTTAGAAATCCTGGAACACGTGCAGTGGGCTCAGTTGCCTGTAGGAGCAATTTTAGATTCTTATAATAAGCTTTTTATGAATGGTTATCATCATTTCCAGTCAGTGCAAATATAAAAGTAAATTACAAGAAACAAAGACAAGATCTTTAAACAGGTTGAGAATAAGGACATTTAAGGTCAGTCTGTTTCACATCTTTATGCCATTAGTCTTTAGAGACATCTGTAATTCAGACAGTCCCAATATCCTTTTGTGTTTTTCAGTTTTACATTTTGGCATTGTATTCAGAGCAATTTTCCAGAACGTTTAAAGACGGGAAAATAAGACATTTGGAAACAGTATTACAGATTTGCTGAATTCCAGGGTCCTGTTTGCTTTCAGAAATATTTAAGCAGCTAAAATTGTTTCCTCTTTTAATGGCCCAATTCAGTTTTAGAACAGGCCAATGAGACTTTTTTCTTCTTGCAATTTGTGTAACATTCAGAACTTCGACATCCATCATTGAACAGGAATCTTCTGACTTTTGTTGTTCATTTTGTATGTGGCAGAGTATTTCAGCAGAATATCGTTAGATATTAGAAAACAAATCTTCTGGTTTTCTTTAATTAACTTCACGTGACCTTAAATGAGACCATTTCCATCCTCAGAACTTAAGAAATTTCAGAAGTTGAGATGTATGTAACATTTAGCTAATACATTGCTTCTGCTGGGGAGAAAAGGGGGAGTTGGGGGGAGGGACAATGACATGTTATTGTGGTCTCTTTTTTGTTTGTTTTCATTTTTCTACTATGTTGTTTTTTGTCAAAGAATTTGAATTTCTTGTTAAACTCAAGAAGTAAAAGAAGCAGCATTTCTGAAGAGCTGGCCTGTTTTGCAGCAGCTCTGTGAAGGCAATTAATTCATTAAATTGCACTCCTAAAGGCCTAGCAAGCAGTTTTCACACCAGATCTTTTCAGCATGAATTTAATGAATTAAAGCTTTCACTGAAAGTTTTACGTGGTTTTTTTTTTTCCCATACCCTGAGCAATTACGAGTCTACCTGCAATTCAAGAAGGTTAAGTTTGCAATATGTGCTCTTATACAGGCATTACTGTGTCCTGACACTCAGTCTCATTAATTCTTCCCTCTCTCTCCTTGAACATTGTGTGTAGCATGGCCCGCTTGTCCATTTAGTCAGTGATGGGCTTAGAGCCTCACTGTAAAAGCAAAATCAGGAAAGATCCCATCTTAAATGTACCTTGAGCGGCAGCTCTGTCCTGACCCCATTCATATATCTCAAATCTGAACAAAAGTTCTAGCTTAGTTTTCTGACCCTCTGTCCTACTTGCCCGAGAGCACAAGGAATCTCTTCTCAGCTCTAAATGTGCGTTTGTTGAGCAATGCCATCAACCTGACCCCTGTTGTCATTGTACTTGTCTAGGCTGAGCAGGACCACAGAATAATTCTGGTTTTAAAGGCTTTCAATTCACTAACCCTAGCATCTACAAAAAGGTGTGTGTGCTAATATGGAAAGGCTGATATTCTTCCTAGAGAGGCTAAAAGCTCAGACATTTACAATGGCTATAGTTTTTGGAAAGACTTGTGATCCTTGTTGGAGAGTCCAAGGGACCCAGGCTAGAGTCTCCAACCCATCAGGCAGATCATCTCATTGATCTTCTTTTCTACACTTGTGTTCTTATATGACATTACCTGGATTAATGGAGCTGATACGTGTTGAGAAGTTTTCAGTATACCACACAGAAGGGTCTATTTACTTGTCAGCACAGGCAGCTCCAGCTCAACTAATTTATAGATACTGTTAACTTCTTTAATCTAAGTCATATTTCATGATGACTGTCTTAAGTATCAAAAGAGCCAATGGAGAAAGGAGGTTTCTTTGCCCAGCCATAATTACTGGGGTGTTGCATACACAGAATGTCAGAGATAGAAGAAAAATAGCCATGTTTTCATTCTGTGGTACATGAATATTTCTTCATCTAAAAAGGCTGACTTGTAGCCATGAAGAGTTAACATTCATGAGGGCTGTGTGGAAGCCTTACATAACTTGTTCAGCCTCATCTCATGGGTGTTTCTCTGTACACTCTGCCAGAACTAATTTCACGGTTTTAAAACAACTCATGGTACAAAAAGAATACGTAATGAGTTGCCGTGAGATATGATTGTTTCCCATTTGAGAGATAGAGAGACCTGTAGCTCTCCAGGACTTATTAAGAATCATTTCTCAATTAAGCATGGGATGTATAGCATAACAAAAGCTATATGGTTCCTCTTGAATACATCAGGGTTTGGCTGTGGAAAGCGTACCTATTGCGAGAATTTGAGATACTTTTCCCCCTCCTCTTCCCCGGCATCTTTTCCTCTGCTAGTTTATAAATTCAAAGAGACCGTAAGCTTGTGTAGACAAAAACCATTGACCTGGCATGGTCTGCCTTATCCTGCATTCTGAGTCCCTGTCATATTTTAGAGTTTAAAAACAGACAAAGCTTTCTGGTGCTGTCAAAAAAGTCATCTTTGAGAAAGGAAGCAGCATCCAAACTGTCAAGACCAATACTTGCTCCCTCTCAGCCAGTGACGTTTCACTCCTGAAGCCTGCATAGCAATAAACCACTTGAGTTATTGGAAGACAAAGTCTACACAAAATGCTGGCAAAAGCAGATTCCAGGGAAAGAAAGTTAGATGGAATGGGGTGGTGAAAAGGAATCTATTAATTTTAAGGTTAAGTATTTACAGATAGATGTTAGGTTCCCCCATTCTGGGAAAGGCAGAAATAATATATAAAACCAATGCTACACAAAATGGGGGGAATACTTAAGAAAATACGCCGAGGGTACAAGCCAACAGTTCATAGTGTGTCTGATCTGAGTTTGAAGAACAGCTTTTCGGCAAGTGAAACCAAAAAAACCATATTGGAAAGAGGTTTGGTTAGTTTGTTGTTGCAGAGACAGTGCAACGTAGACCATAACACAGCTCTTCCCATCTCTGCATTTCAGGCTGATTTGAAGCAGATTTAAAGTTCAGTTTGATAGCCCTGGCAAGGCGTTGTATCACTTTTTGAGGCAGGAAGTCAAAGGAGAATTAACTGGCTACTATTTGCCCAAATCTTTCCAAGCCATAAAGTGAGATTTATTTCAAAGTATCAGGGCCACTTCAGTTCAAATGAGTTGGTGCAGCCTTAGATGCTAAGACAAATTTATTAGGATCTTTGGACCTCCAGAGAACCTCAGGAAGGCAGCTGGGATTACTCATAAAATTTCACTGCTCTAAAAACGTGATTTAAACCAGAAATGTGAATGGATTGTGAGGGATCTCCTCCAACATAGTACATGGTGTTGCTGTGCAGCTGCGAGACCCATCGTTTCAGCCAGCAGTCTTGAATGGAAAATTCAGAGTGGTGACTCACAGTTTTTTGCATCTTCGTGTGCTAGAGAGAGAGAAATAAGGCAAAGATCCCTTGATCTATGCCTTACTTGCTCTTCTGTTCTCTAGGGAGAGTAGTCATTACAGATACCTTTTTTGTGACTTGAAAAGAGAGGAGGGGTTGGTGGGATGATGCATGAGTGCATCGTTTCTTTACCATCAGGTACCCATCTTAGGCACCAGATGAGGCTTAAATTACAAGGAAGGGTTATACTCTTCTATCTGCTGGGCAGAAGTGGTGACATGACAGATGATGTGGTGGCAGGATGCATGAAATAATTTAGATTAACCTCTCACATTTCCTGTAACAGCAGTGCTGGAAGTCCTGCAAGTTCTTGGAAGAACTCCAAGAACAATTTCCATACTTCTTATCCCAGACACACTAGTGACGAAGGAAATTCTGCTTCAGTAAAAATCATTTGTGTCCCAGTAGGAAATTGTACCTTTTTATAGGAAAACTGTTTTTTTTTCTCTTGCAAAACCTGTCATTTTTAATGTGGGGAAGGACTAGAAGATATGAGGTACAAACACACATTGATTCTCTTTTTAGAAAGCCAGTGAGAATAGGGATGCAAATTAGTTCACTATACAGATCTAATTAATCAGCCTCTCTTCTCTTTTCTTTATTCCAGTTACCTTGAATTAGAAGTCGTATTATCCTTTGGGTTCCAACTGATTTAATGTTGTAGAAAACTGCCTGCTAGTAATCTGACAAGGAAGTCAGAAAGGGCCAATGCACTTTGTATTGTGATTACTCCAAAACAATGACTGATTTTAGTTAGAATGGTTTTCTGGGGCTATTTTGCTTCTCGTATTTCAAAGCACAGCTGAAAATAAAGTGAATGTGCCACTCACTGTAACACATGTTGAAGGAATGTTATATACAGATAAACCAGACAGTTTCCCAGCATTATCTGAAGGCAGAATCTAGATTTTATTACGATTTTTGACCTATCCAAGATTCAGATATCTGAGCGCAAGGTTTTTTTGATGGTCTGTTTTGCAGGGAAATGAGGAGAAGGAAAGATTGTGGTAGAGTAAGCAGAAAATTATTCAGCAGTTCCCTGTTATGTTCATTAAGAGGGCAAAGTTAGGCACTGAACTGTTACTTCAGTCAAATCTTCATTTTATTTATGTCAGTATTTTGTAAATAATTAATATGACATTTTAAGTTGGCTTGTTTCCTAAAATAGCTGGAATGCAACAATAAACTGCACTGCAGTCAAGAAATAGCTATAATACCATGTCCTGCTTTGAAATGATTTTTCACTTACCAGTCAAGCTGAATATTAGTGCTTCTAGGAAGGTTATTAACTGTATTTGCTTTTTGAAGAGAAACGAGCCTCCTCATAAAGGTGACTTCGACAGCAAAGAAAGATTTCACAGCGGTAGCCAATTTCCTGGGGGAACAATTCCATGATTGCCCAGTCCGGTGTAAATTTACTCTTCTACCCACTTGGAGGTAGGGGCAGGGAAGCACATGAGGCTGTTGAGATGGAAACAGGGAAAATTTCAAATGTCATAGAGACTTTTAACTGTATCAATGCCAACATCAGTCTTTTAGGTCAGAGTAGCCGGAAAACTACGTAGCTGAACGGGGACTAAGTCCTAGCCCTTCAGCCAGTCACTCAGGAAAATTGTACAGAATCTTCTTCAGGAAAGGAACACTGAGCATTAGTTATTCAGTCCTCCTCTAGGACCTATGAGTTTTTTTCCTTGCCTGCTTGCAAGGGAGTGGCTTGCGCTGATAACCTCATGCACTTTTGTAAGCGGAAACCTTTTAGTGCAGTGTAGTCATTGCTTAATGTTTAGAATGGCTGAGGAACTGGGGAAACAGCATTAAAAGGTCACTCAGACACTCAGTGGCACTAGCTCTAAGATTTAAAAGATTACATTAACCTACAGGCAGAAGAGCAGAGTACTAGTTTGTTAATGTTGCTCATTTGTTAAACCTCTGTGAGATTTTTGTGATGCAGCCCAGTTGGACTTGCCTCATTTTTTGTTTTAATTTCAAACCGCAGACAAGATAAAGCCCAAAGGAGGATGTAGCGCGTAAATGGTGTGCAATTGGTAATTAGCTGTAGTGAAGATCTGACTGTGGCTGGTTGAGCAGAAGGCAGGATAGTTTTATTTTTGGAGTTAAGGTCTTTGCCTGGCGGCTGGGGGGCAACATTCTGGAAAAGCTAGGAATGATTGATCTACATGGCCAGCTTTTATGTGTTCAGATTAACTCAGATGAACGCTTATTATTCTGGGTACTGTGGGGTCACAGATGCTTTTAAATACCGCAGAAGGGTCACCGTTAGACTGAATAAAATCCCCGGCTCCAAGAATTTTTCTTCTGTATTTTTATTCAGATACCCTACCTTCAAACTTTACTTGCGGCCATAGGCCACAAGAAGAGGACTGCTCAGCTAAATTTAGCTCAGTGAAGAGAGCAGGGAAATCTTTGAAGATGGCTTCTCTAACACAGCCGTTGCGTCCCTGTGCCCCATCCCCTTTTCCTTTTCTTTCTAAGTCATCAGAAATGTTGTCATCACCTCTAACTTTCCTTGGACAATGAAAGGATAAGTTTTAATTTTAATAATACTCTCAAGGTATAGCATTTACAGAAAGACTGGTTACAAAATGTGCGTTTTTTTCTAGTGCTGACAGGAGAAAGTAATTTCTCATTCTTTTTCTTTTCCTCTTTTTCACTTTGGGATGCAAGTTTTGCAAATCAATATTTCATTTTGAAGAAGCCATGTTTGATGCCAGTTCTACTTATTTGCTTTGCAGTGGCTGCAGTAATGCTTTGTAGCTCTGTCAGTATGTAAATTAAACCAAGCATAGATAGCTTTGTGTTGCTTAATGTTCAGCTGATAAAAATTAATGTGGTGTGAAATGAGCATTTTATCTGACTGCAGATACAGTGCTGGAGTTAATTAGACTGGCAGAGCAAAACGTTATTAAACATACAGGCCCCTGATCATCAAGAGCTGGGTGAACCTCAAAAATGTGGGTTTGGGTGGGCAGTGTAATGTAAATTGACTGAGGCAGGCTCAAAGCAAACATACTGAGAATGGTGTGCTATTCAGCAATAAGACATGACAGACTGAGCAGTAGTGCTGATGAATGCATGCCTTGGGTGCACAGAGTAAGGTACAAGGCAAGCCAAATGCTTCCAGCATGCTTGGGAAGTGCATTAATCAGCATTAACACATGATCTACAGTGTCTTATTGTCATTAAACATTGCCACTTCTTAAGTTCAGGATTTGATGACAGTTAAATGATCAGTAAGCCAAATCAAATAAAGCAGCAAAACATTTAATTCAGCATAAGTTATTTCAGTCAAAGTATTTTCATACATTTAGTTAGTGCTCTTGGCAGATTGCCTTGCAGCACTGGTGTAGGATGTTGCTGTATTCTGTAATTAAAATGAAAAAGCAGTAACAATGGTATCTTTTATTCTACAAACTGAATTTATTCCATCAATACTGGCTTACTTCTTCTGTTGTCTGGATATGGATCCTATTTTCATATTCCGTATTCTCTGTTTATGCAGCTGGATAAATTTATGAAGATAAATATCAGTTATGTTACAATATTGACATGAAAAGCTATGCTGGATACAACCAAACATGCCTCTTTACTTCTGATGCTGTGGTTAGGAGAGTTTGAGAGATTGGTATCCAACTTCCCCAGTATTACTGCCTAGGCAAAATGCAGTGAGTCTTTCCTGAGACTTGCAAACTCATTACAGCAGAATGTGATGCCACATTATTGTTGTATCTGCAGCAGGTAAGATGAGTGAACCTTCCTTGTGAGTGATTTTAGGAAGAGCCCCTTGTGCTTTTGCATTACAGAATACTGGTCACTGGGAATCCTGCTGTACTGCTTATGGGTATTTCTGGACAGTGCAAGCAGGAGAGACAAAATATTATGAGCAGACAGCGGGACCTCAGTGGCTGCTCACAAAACTATTTAAAAGGAGCGGAGGGTGGTCAGTACATACATGGATGTACAAATTGATATCCCCTATTAACTGCTTAATTTGCTTGGTACTAACTGGAACTTGCAGGAAGAATTGAAGAATTCAATCTTTTTGGCTCAGTCTCCAAGGATTTGTGAGTGACCAAGGAGTCCTCTGAATGGTACTACAGAAACCTCCCAGTATAAGGACCAAGGATGCTTCTTTTATTATACTTTCCTGTTACATCTATTTGTATTTGTGAAAAAGAAAAGAGAGGATGATATCAAACTGTCTCAGTGTTAGCATGCACTTTTTTGGCTTCTTTATGCCTTAGTGATTTTCAGATAAAATCCGTATCTCCACTCCATTGTCTTACTCGTTTAAAACATTTACCACTTGAAAGAAACACTGTAAATTCTCTTCCTATTTTTAACAGAGTTGAAACACTCAGGAAGTTGAAAGATTGTATTGGTTTCAAAACCCACGCTGTTGCCCTCTCCCCTTCAAATGTCATGTTTAGTTTTGCACAGGTATTAGATCCTTTAGAGAGATGCATATCGCTGTTAGCTTCTCACATGTGTGCAGCTGAAGACTGTTTACTACTAGTTGTGGATTTCAGATATGCTCTCTAAAGTTCCTCTATGATCTCAGATATACAGAAGTATAACAAGAACAGTATTAATTACTGTCCTAACTATGAATTAAGTAATTCGTAGAATTAGCAACATCTGCATGCTAACCTGGATGATCTATATGCTGGATCCTATCAAATTGCTCCATTCCTTTTTTTACCATATTGAGAGGTACTGAGTTCTTTGCGAAGCTGCATTTTACTTAGTACTAGTTCCTTTATGATTCTGTCCCGTATAGTGTCTTCAGTGCATCTAGAAAGACATCCAGTTGTTCAGAACTGGTTTTGCCATCTAATGTAGGAGATCAAACCTTAAAGCCTATATCCTTAAAGTTACTACATGACTTCTTTTGTTCTCAATGTTTCCTTGCCAAGAGGTAAAAATTAGCTGAACTCCTCTGTAGTGATCTGTGTTGGTTCCCTTTTACTACTGTAATGTCCCAGGGTGAATTTTCAGGTATACTGGTTTTTTGCATATTTATTCCTTTTCGTACAGCTGTCCAGACTTTTAACTGGCACAGAAGCTCATCTTTTTTGGACTGCAGTTCTCTATTAGGAACAGTTACTAAGATAACTCCTACAGTGATTTCTGTGATTTGTAGCTACGATCACTGTCAAGTAAAGTAATGGTTTCAAAGGTTTTGACCACCACCAAATTGGCAGAAAAACCCCAGGCCTCTAATTAAATTAGCTGTTTTGGGGTGGGGTTTTTTTTCACATTTAGTCAACTAACAGTATCCATACCTTTGTGGAATTAAAAAAGATGGAATATTTTGCCTTGATATGAAATTGTGTTTATTTTTGTAGGTTCCAAAACTGAAGAACTTAATACAGCAGACCAAACTGTTGTCGGTGTTTGGCAAAGCTATATTTAGAAAGCTCCTGACTGCAGAAAAATGTGTTAATTTTTAGACTTGCTGATCCTTTAGAGTCAATAGAAGAATCTTGAATCTTGCCTTTACTTTGCAAAGACTCAGTAGGCCCAGGGGAAGTAATTTGGGTACAAGAAACAGGTGGTGAGATTTTTGAGGTACTGATTTTCCTTCTCCTTGTCCAACCCGTCTTAACAGTTTAATAAATAACAACCCAGATTAGTCCTGACAGAATTTTATTACACTGCAGACTACCTGTGGTATAAAATAGATTACTTATTTGAAATCTAATATTTGACAGTTTTGGTGTCAAGGATTCATAGGGCCAGATCTCAAACTGGAATAAATTAATAGGATTCTGCTTGTAGCAGTTTACTTGTTCTAGCTCAGGACCTGATTTTGCCCCATGACATAATTTGAGACTGCATCTGGGCAAAATACTGTTTGATGGGTTCTCTGGGAGATGTTTTGTCATCTGTTATGTTTTGCTCTCCTTCTTGAAGTGATTTTCTGTAGCAAAAAACTGCCATTGTGATAGAAATAAAGCTATCAATTTAATTTATGGATTCATGTTAGAGACTCTAGGTGAAAGACTTTTCTTTTTTACCATTCAAGGCTTCTATCAGTGATACAGATGTCAATGACTTGGTCTAAGAACAATCCTGTCATTCATGCATGCCTGCTTATTAAGTTTAGCAGAGGAATGCAGAGTTCATTTGTCTTTAGACTACAGCCTGAAGTGTGTATGCAAGTGGCTGAGATTAATTCACTTCACTGCTTTCTCTAATTGTGTAGATTCAAACTATGAAATGTTCTGCCCTGGGGAAAAAAAAAGAAAAGAGGCGAACTTCTACAACATCTACAGTCTATTAGAAGGTTAGAAAGTCTGGGTTTGTGATATTCAGAACTGCAGCATCTTTGGAACATCGGTTCCTGCTTCTGCTTGCCTCCATGCACTCACTTCCCAGCTCTGAGGAAGCATTCAGCTCAGCAGGTTATAGAACTGTGGCTTGACACTGCAGCCAAGTTACCAGGAGCTCTGGAGTTCAGCTTCCTGAACTGCAGCAAAGTGTGAATTCTCCTTAGTACACTTGGCAGGGTGCTAACTGCATGAAGAAGCAGACTTAGAGGATAAATGGATGACTTAGCATTGCAGAGCAGTTGTTTTTAATTCACTAAGCTCTTGGTTATTGACTTCATGTCGTTTGGGTATTGGTAAATGTGCTCAACAGAGTACAGAACCTGATCAGGAAAATTAATAGCTTTGTTTTGCTAAACTGCATTTAAGCCTTGCCACATTAACTTGGAGTTACCGTACTCAGTATTCACCTCATGGAAGCAGCAGTTTCTTCCAACAGTGAAATAGTCAGCAGCATGTGGCCACACAGTGATTGGATTGCAGACTGAGTTTTTGTTTTGTTTTACTTGTTCTTCCAAAGCCTTAAACCTTAAACTCCAAAGTTGTTAATTCAGCCTTGTTCAACTGAATTGCTCTAAATGGAAGTGATTTGTACGGGCAGGATTGTGGCACACACATAGGTGCATGGATAAATCTGAAGTCAATGTTAATAATGGTGTATTTTTATAGATATTTGGTGATTAGTATTTACTAATATTTGAAAACCTTAGTTTGAAAATACAGCTGTGGCTGATATAAGAAAGGATTATGCTGATTTTCATAGGTATAGCCTAAAGAAGACCTGTAATTTCACTGTACCTTGCTTTCCCTATCTAGAACATTACAACTTTTTTTTCTGTACAATATTTGTAGTAAAATACATATAGGAAAACTACCTTTTTAAAAATTCTGTTGGCCTAAATATTAGGCCTCATCACCTTTATGAAGCCAGTCTAAGTAGAAAATACTTCAGTTTACAGGAAAAACTGCTTAAAGGAAAAACCCAGCAGATATGGGGAAAGTAAGTAGGTCTGTGTATCAATAGCTCAGTGCTTTTTTAGTTGTCAGTCATAACCCAGAGGGTCACAGGAAGTTCAGAAGAGACCATGAAGCCTGTATTAGCCAGGTTTCAGCTAACTGCCTTCCATTTTCAGCAGTGGCTCAGTTCCTCCACTGTTCATATAAGCACCCAATAAACACAGCCTGCGTAACTTGCTCTCGCTCCTCACACAGTATCAGTCACCGCAAGCAGCCAGCAGGTAGCTCTGTGGTCCACATGGAATTGCTCATAGCAAGTAATTTCAGGTGGGCACAGACCAATGGACCCAAAAAGAATGCCAGAAGTACCATGTAGGTCTGTGTCTGTCTCCATCCCATTGCCATGGAGATGGCACTTACTGTGTGTTGTATGGATTTACATCTCTCCAGAAGTCGTGTAGTACTAAATACAGTAAGCAGGGAGAGCAAAGCTAAAGGCTTTGCTCACTGTGATGCAGCTCCCCTCTGCTTCTGTCATATGTTCATTGAAATTAGAGGTAGGGTAAGGGACATCACTTGACAGCAGTGCAAACCCAAATCCAGCTATGAGTTTCCACCTCAGTGTTAGCGTGAGTAAACATTTGTGTATCAGTTGCATGTGAAAATTCTGGTACTAAGTTAGCATTCATTTTGTGTAGTTTTCTTTACCGTTTTCTGTAAAAACCACACAAAATGAACTTTAGAAAAATTGTTATTGGTATCTGTCCATCACAGATATTCCTTACACATCCATTAGCTGACACTTCGTACTAGTTGTTCACATGCACATTATTGTGCCAGATACAGAACAGTGTAAAATCAGACCAGATGAGGTTCGTTGGGAAAGATGGCTTAGGAATTTGTGTGCGAGTTCTAACTTGAGCCGCTTAAGCCTTCCCACCAAATTGTTTCCTATCAGGAAATCCCAATTTGCTAAAGCAAAGCTTTTTGTGTAATCAGATGTGCCACTTTGTGCAGAACAGGCAGTTTCCAGCCAGAGTCCTGATTCAGGAGCTACTCTTACTGAGGAAGATACAGAACAGAACTGGAACTTCAGTCTTTTATATCCCCAATGGGTAGAGATGAGCCAGGCATGTCCTAGTGTTGTTTTAGTTGGAGCTGGTTTACTTTGCAGAAATAATTAACGATTCAAAGCATTGAGAAACGTATGCTCTAATTCAAAAGTATCCTTTTGTCCTTTTAATTTCACCTGGGGATTTGGAGCCTTAGAACACCAAGGTGGCACCAGAAGCTGCAGGACAAGATACAGATTCTGGGTTCGGTTAGGATAAGCTCCTGAGTGTTTGGATGCTGATCTGAGACTGGATCTGCAATCCAAAACTTTAGTACTTAAAAGCACAGGCTTTATCATCAGCTTTCCAGTACCACCTTCTCTTGATTCACACTAAGATGTTATAAACAAGCTTTAGTATGGCCTTCTTTGGTTATTCAGCTTTAAGATTGGTCAAATACCAGTAATGCAGAGACAGGAGCATGAGGGGTCCGGGTTCGTTAATACAGCTGTGGCTTTTGGGGGAGTTGTCACTCACAGCTGAAGATACAGCTTAGAACTTAGGCGGGAAAAAAAAAGTCCTATTTTCATGAATACAAACTTGTAGTAATTTCTCTACTTTCTCAGAGGCTTGCCAGCTGTGAACACATCACTTTTAGGAGTTTTTCCTGCTTGTTGTCATCTTTAAGGAAATCTCCTTGCTCCTGTGTTAGCATTGCAGAATACCACATTTCTGAGATATCTGCAGACCCAGTATAGACAGATATGTCATTGCTTTGGGACTCTTAAAAGTGATGCGTTCCCACAGCTCATTTGCAGATAGGTGACTATGTACTACCAGCTTTGCTATGTTAGATCCAGTTTTGCAAAGTCACCGATCAGTTTTATAATTAGTATTTAGACGAAGGTGTCCATGCAGATTAAAAGAAGCATGGTTTGAATAAAGTTTGTTATATCCTGTTATATCCATTGCATCCAACAAAGGACAAAGAAATGGAGGGAGAGTTGATTGTATTTGGGAAAATGTATCTTTTCTGGTTGCACTGTGAAAAGGCTTTCCTGGAAGAAAAAAAACAACCAACCAACCCTCCCCAAAACAAAACCAAACCACCCATGGAGCATAATCCTGTCTGTTACAGAAACTTTGAGACATGCCTAAGTTAACAAGCTGGTATTAGTCAAGCTGTAAAAGAGATTAAAGAAACAATCCTTGAGAAATCTGGATTGATCTCTGGATTGCATTTGTTCCCACAAAATGCACTCCTGGATAATTGTTTTGTACTGCAGGAACCAACCCCTGTGATTTCCATCAATATAGCTTTGCAGTGCAACGTGCACGTTGGTGTTAGGCACTCCTTGCTGGAGGCCATACTTGAGCTCTGTGTCAGTAGTCTCCACAACAGAAGTTGTGTATTGACTCTTGGATTAAATTTAAGTCACTTTCTATTTCTGAACTCAAATTCAAGAATGTGTATGAGTGATGTGACACTCCATGTGTGCTTCTGTTAGACTGTGTTAAACTCTTCCTGTTTTAATATTGCTAAAGCCATTTTAATCGAATCTAAGTAATACCAGTTAGGGTTTTGTGATATAGTTGTGTTTTGTGCACATGAGATTGCAGTTTGAATTCTGCTCCTGTGAGCTAGTTCAAAAGAGCACATGGTATTTGCACCCTGCCTGTATTCTCTGTGTTTCTAGGGAAGTATCTGTCTGTCCAGCAAAGGAAAGTAGTCTTTACAGAAGGATTATTAACCCCTGCCAGCCTGTGCAGCAATGGACAAACAGTTGTGGAGTTTCTGTTTTATACAGATTTTACTGTATGGGGTTTTGGGTTTTGGTGGTGGCCACTTGTTTTCCAGATGGATTAAAACCCTGCTCTATATAATGCTTGCTGTATATAGCAAGTTTTAGCCTCTCACTGCAACAAAGAGTATTTATTAAATAAGTATGTCCAAACTTGCAATAAGCTTTATGTGGGGCTGAAGCTTATTGACATTGGGGTACTCAGAAAATAAGTCCACCTTCATTGAGGTCAAATGAGCTCCAAATGTAATTTATTGTTTGGTTTTTGATTTTATTTTTTAATTTATGAAAACTCTGTGTTCAAGCTGAGCATTTTTTATTTTTTCTTTTCCAAACTGAGCCAATTCATCATTAATTCAGGTAAACCAGGACATAACTTTTTAAATTCACATTCCAGTGCAAAAGAATCGAACTCAGCAAAGGCACAGGAATTAGTTATAAAATTAAATTTCATTTTTCATGTCTGTGTTGCCACAGTGAATGAGGTTTCAAAGGGTTGGGAGTAGCACTCAATTCACTGAAGTGTGACAATTCTTCCATGTCAGTGATTTCAAGCCTGAAGGGGATGACATCCTGTAAGCACATTCATCCATTTGTGTTTATTAAATTAAAGCCTACGTGAGTTTGCAACAACAGACTGTTCATTAACAGGAAAGGAGACTCTTGCTTTCCTCTTGGGACTGTTTTGGCTTTGACCCATTGATCCATTCTTGCTTTGACATAAATACTAGGGGTTTGTTTGCATCTGATTTGTTTTCTTCCTGTGACAGATGAGACAATAAAGAGCAGAAGATGATTTTGTGCTGGTCATGTTCATATCTACCATATACTGTAACTAGCCAAATAAGTTATAGAGTATAATAAAATAAATAGCGCACAGTGCACTACCCTGAGGGGTATCTCCCCTAGAACTGTGCAGTGTTTGCTGGATATACATGTGCTGGGGGAAGGGAAAAAGAAGTGAATGCTAACAAGGCAGTGTTATGTGGTGTATTGTTTAACACATATGTTTCAATAGCACCCAAAGATTCCCAGGCAATTTTTCATGCAGCGCCCTGAACAGAGATGTGATAATAGCAGTGGTGCCGCCAAGGGTGTGCTGTGGAGCTCAATGTCAGACAAAGGGAGGGATTAAATCTAAGATGCAGTTTTTCAAAAGCTCTCAGTTCTTTTCTTCCTCTTTTAACATTAAAGCATATTTCAGATAATTGGGGAATACCTGTATTCCCAAGGTGATATCTGTTCCTGTACAACAGGGTAGAGGATTACAAAAAAGGGTTGCACTCTTTTTGATCAGTTGAGGAAGTTCCTGAGAAAGGGTAGGAAGGAGAAGGTATTCAATCTGCAGTATGCAGAACAGAGTAACAGGTACAGGGGTCCCAAAGACTGGATGTTTTAATTCAGCGGAGAATACAATAGAGGTAAAAGATGAGGGTATAATCTGAGGGATACAGAAATTATGGCTCTACCTCTTTAGGGTGGAAAAATTGGCTGATTATGCAGGAGAGAGAGTGAAGATTGGGTTTGGAATATAAATTTTGTAGTGAGAAAAAAGCAATGAATCCAAAGAAGAGGGGAATGAAGTGACGGAGCAATCCTGCAGAAGGGGTGTTTTTTTTCAGGCGCTGGAAATGCCACCTGGAATTGGCTTATGCTGAAGAGCAGGTGTGGTGTTCTGCTTGGGAGGGTCAGATAGAAATCAGTGTTTTGCTAAGGCAAAGAATAGATACAACATGGTAATGGACAGATTATTTATGTTGAAGCTGCAGAGAGTGAGTGTGTGGGATTATATGACAGTGTAGCCAGCAGTGAGTCAGAGAAGAAGGCAGAGCCAACAGAAAACAAAAGACACATGAAAAGGAGGGTGTGTCTCAGCTATTGAAAGTATAGTTTGGTTGAGTTAATGGGGCTTCCTGACTGTGGTTAGTGTTAGAGGACCAGTCCCCCTGGATGAATTGGACCCCTTTAATGTGAATTGGAAAAAATACCAGAAGACCATCAACATCAATAAACATTTGTAGTAGCACTGAAACCAGCATAGCTAAAACGGGTCATAAAACAGGTTTTTAATGACCAAGATAATTAGGCATAACTTTGAGAATTCAGTCTGGATGAACTGAACTGAGTACTCACAACTGAGTATTAACCTCTTTTTTTCCAGCTCCTCTTTTCGTAAGTACAGGTAAGCTGAGCGTGTTTCAGTTTTAAATCTGAATTTTTGTACCCTCTAGTTAAAACTCGAACTGAGATATGTGCTGGAGAAGAAGGGTTTGAAGTACAGCAGGGTTTGTCAGATTATGCCTACCCATCCTTTCTTGGGTTTGGCATTAAATGGAAGTATTGAAGCAGTTTGAAAAACATCACTCTGCTACCAAAAAAAAAAAAAAAAAAAAAGGAAAATAAACACAGAAAATTGTATTGATCCAAGAAAGATGCCTTTTAATTATAAGTGTTATTTATTCTGCTCAAATTAGCTATTCCCAAATGCGAAGCTGTGAGCCTGAAATCTCTAACAGCTGTAGTTTTGTAAGACTGTCTTTCATGCTCTTTTTCTCATTTTTAATGGATTTCTCCCCGCCTTCTACCCCCAGCCCCATCATGTAAGGAGGATTCAGAAATGGTGCTCATTTTATGCCAGGATTCACTCTCAGATATACCCAAGGTCTGAAGCACTCTCTGAGGGTCACTATATCTCATCATTGGTTGAAGAGGCAGCTGGGCTGCAGGTTTGAAATGGCCAGCACTTTGTAAGGGATAGGGGGGTGTCCTGCAGTTACTTGTCCTGAGGTTTGTAGGGGGTTTGTGCTGGGTACAGAACAGCTGAACTGCTCTGAGGACACTGCTAGCTCTTCTTTGTCAGTTAGTGACCTCTCTTGCAGGATGCTAGGCTGAAAAGTCAGGAAGCGTAGAAAACCTAACTTTATTCTTCTTTAGTATTCCTGCAACCTCCTCCCTGGTTTAAACAGAGAGAGAAAAAGACTTTTCCTTTGAGGGATGATTATGTGCATCTCACAGTTATTTCTTTTTTCTGATGCTTTCCAGTACCTTTATTAGTGAATTGTTTTGAAAGCATACATCTTTGGGCGTAGGCTATATTGCTGTTTGTTAAACCCTGTACTTATTCAGATTTTGGCTTCTCTGTAATTGTGTTTCCTTTTTCTTAATTATAAATGTTAATGCCAGTTTATGTGATGCTTATTTACAAGCTATAGTAAGAATCTCTTTCTTCATGGCTGTTTTTTTAGCGCATTGAATTTGCATAATTGGCAGTGACTATTTTTGCAATCCATGCATCAAATAAAATAAGCAGGATGATTTTGCAGATTTTTTTTTTACTACTAATGCACAAAGCAGTGTTGAAAGTAAAGTATAAAGATTAGTCTTTCTTAATAACTTCCTTAGACTTTCATAATAAATGGAGAGTTCAGGTTATCAGAGGTAAGGACGTTAGTATTTCACTGTGCTTTCTGGCTTTCTTCAAAGTGTTAAAGGGTTTGGTTTGGCTGATAAAGGGCCTTTTTGTAAAATGGGACTGTGGTTTGCATTCCAGACCTCCCCTAGAGCTTCAGAAAGGCTTAGAAATAGCATTTTAGATTTAAGTGCATTCATAAAGCATAGTTTCACATGAAAAAAGGGAGAACTGCGTGGGTTAAATACAGAAGGGTGGGTATCTTGCATATTTAAGGACACACAATAAGGAACCTTCATGGAAATGAGCCAGTCTCTGAGAAAAAGAAAGCATATTTTTCTTTACAGGTCAGAAAAGCTTTTGGGGACCCTCTCGACCTGGTGCCTTACAGTAGTTTTTGATGTGGATCAGGTATGAATGTTTATTCTCTGGGAAAGAACTGACATACTAAAATGGGGAGAGGAGGAAAGAGAATAGAAAACAAAAATACCATTTCAAATTATTGGGGTTATTTCTCTTTCTTTCCAAGATGGACTAAGGCTTTGCAGTTACCACTTAGAAACAATAACACGCAGCCTGGAAAAAATAAGCTTCATTCTAAATGTGTTTGTGTTGGTGTTAGATAGCTTACTGTTTTTATCCCAGTGCCTGTAGTAAGGCACACTTCCACCCAGTCAAACCATGAAAACAAAATTGATGCTGTGTCAGCATCTTGGCTGCAAATAACACTCAAAACAGATTATAGGACATGCTAGGAATACAAAATAAGGTTAGAAATAATGCTTCAGCTGTGAGTTCTTCAAGCTGTGGAAATAATAGAGCATAATGTAGTAGAAGAGGAACTAGGGAGTCAGCATACACAGGAAAAAAATGAAAGGAGCAAGAAAATGAAGGGAAATGGAAATAGATATAGGGGAAGTTTGGCAAGTCCTGTCAGTGGAAAATTATTATGCTTGACTGTATGGAAGAACCAGAAGGGATTTAAAGAAGAGCTAGGAGTTGTTTTGAAATAAAGAGGGCAGCAACTAGTCTTGTGAGAGCTGCACTGCAAGTCCTGAAGAAGATAATGAAAATATATGTGGAACCTGAGGGTATTTGTTAGCAACTTTAAAAAACTAACTCAAAATGCTTATGTAATTAAATTGTGCTTGGGTTTTTACGTTGTTTATATGTATATGTATGTGTATGTATGTATATTAAAGATACTTTCTTCAATGTGATCCTCCTCAGTACTGTGGGAGGCTATATGGTGAACTAGCACACTGCTGCGTGTGCTGTAGAAGAGCTGGGTTTCCAGATGTCACAGACCTTATTTCTCCGTATTAGGTGAGCTTTGAACCCGCTGTTTTGGACAACATTTTACTTCAGAAACGTGCTGAAAAGTATGCAGAACAGCATAGAAACTGGGAAATGCTCATCAGTCACAATGAAGCACAGCTGAGGTTTTCTGTGGCTATTCTCTCTGTACTCCTCTGCTCAGTGTACAAATGTCTTCTCCTGTTATCTGAAAGCAGCAAGCTCAGTGATGTCAGTAAGCACACATTAGACTTTATGCCGCTTGTTGAAATACTGTAGTGAAGAATGAAGTTGAAAACATGATTACTTCTTATTAAAGCGAATTTAAGTTAAACTACATTTTCAAGAGGCTTTAAAGAGGCACTGTATCCAAAGCCCTACCCTTTCTTCATTACAGGTCTTGTATCTGGGGAGCATTTAGCACTTCAGTTCTAGTCCTGCCAACAGTGAAACAGGGAGGACAGTAGATTGAAAGTGAGATGTAAACTTGGATTTCAAACAATGCAATCTCTCAGCAACCATCATGTTAAGTTTAGAATATCTAAAATCAGTAAGAAGCCTGGTGGGAGCGCTGACATTTCTGAATAGGGCTCAGTTTATGAGGAGCAGAGTCTTGCAGTCTATTAAACAACGAGTTACAATAGTCAAGTCTAGATATCATGAAGGGAGGGATTAATGTACACACATCCACACAGGAATCTTTGATGCTTTCAAGTGCTCCTTGTCATCTGAAAACCAGTCAGCAGGCATCACCTACATATTTCACAGCAGTCTATCTATCTGGGCATTTCAGTATAACAGTAGGAAGCCTTTTGAAATGATAGTGAGACATCTCAGTGTGGCTTGCATTCGAAGTTCTAATATCTGTGGTTTGGGGTTGTTGATGTGGGCATATGTGTATGTACATATGTCTTCAGGCGCTGACCTGATCAAGCCATCATGGCTAAATTAGGATTAAATTTTGAACTTTAAAGTCACAAGTAAGTAACATGGTCAAAATCTCCAAAGTAGTTTGAATAATAATAATAATACTCTCTAGCAATAACTGCATAATAAAAAGAGGGATTGATGCATTCATAGGTGGTAATGATAACAAAACTACAAAAACATGTTTAACTTGCAAAAACCAATCTGATTGTCTAACTGCTCTCCAGCTTTTGATGTTTGATTAATTTTATGGGTGCAGGTCATTTTGGGGTAGAAAAAAAATTAACTTGGATTCTCTACCCAGAATCTATCACTAGCATGAGGAATAGTGATCTAATTTTCTTTGATGTTTATCTTTAGTGTTTAATGCAGAGTAAGAAATAGAGAATGTGCAAGCCTAAGGTGAACAGTAACCAAAATATTACCACAAAATAGTTGGGCTTGTAAACTTAGGTTTGCAGTTGTTTGAACAGGGGATGAAGTAAAAGGTGAGGTACATTTAGTTTTGTCCTCGTCCTGTTCTTGCCCTTTAAGAAATGTTCACCCCTTTTGCTGCAGCCATGGCACAGAAAGTTTAAAGCATGCCTGCCCAAATTAAGTTAATTACTAGTCTTCTGTACTCTTTACTGAGCATTAAATTTATTCAAATATGAAGGGATAGGAAAATACCCATTAAGACTGGTAATACATTGCATGCAAGGCAAACATGCATGGTCCTTAAATGAGGTTTGACATTGATCCAATTCCATCTATTTAATGATTAGCTGACAATTCCAATACACTATTCATTGGCATATAGCTAGAAAATCTTTAAGTGCATGTGGCAAGGGAAATCTTTTATGATCCCCTTTCTTGATGGCTTTGATTCTGTGTCAGAAGAGATCCTGTTGATACCTTTGCATGTAACCTGCTGCTATCATGAGCACAACACAGCTGTCTTGTGGTTCTAGTAGTTCACTGTATTACTGCTACTCCATTAGTAAAATATAAAATTGTAAGCATAAAATGTGAATTGTTAAATTGAAGTGGAAGAATATAAAATGTAAAATATCCTGGTTTAAAGACATCAAATAGAAAAATAGATATAATAGGGAAAGTAGAAAGTGTAACAGTGATGCAAAATACTGTGTGGTTGGAAGTCAAGAAGTGGTTTATTTCAGTGAGTGACTCTCCCTGTATGCAGTAGAAGTAAATGAATTAATAATCGGGGGAAAATCTTTTAAGCATATGTTTCAGACAATAGCTTTTAGTGAGTTTGAGCTCTTTTAGCCAGTGAAGTCTGGTCTTTAATTAGGTTTCTATTCTTACAGTGATGGATATGAAGTACTTTCTGAATCTGTTTGACTTTCTTGACCTGGGGAGCAAAATTATTTCCATAGTCCTTAATTTCGGAGGAGTTTTGCATTTGTTGCCACAGAGAACTGTCACAAACAGGGAAGCAAGTTGAAATGGTTGAGAGGCCTGCTTTACTGCACACTAGGCACAGGCTTTATTGCTGCTTGTTTGCCTGTGGAGTTCTTCTCCACCCTGTACATCTGTTCCAGTATGCATGTTATCACTTTGAATTTGCCTTGGCGGTTACTCACGGGGAGCCTCTGCACTTGCATCTATCTTCTGCATTTCTTAATTTCTTTTGGAAATACTCTATTCTCTCGCCTTATTAATGTTAAAACAAAAAAGAAGAGAATTTTATTGCTAAAGGCAGCAGAATAGTGAACTTCTTGGTGGAGTACTGTATCTTCTATCTTCCCCTGTGAGTGAAAGCTAAATTAGTTCTGAGGTGCTTTCACTCAGTGGAAGCGCAATGAGAGACGCAAGCCACCTCTTCATTAATAACATGCCAGTCACATTGGGAGTGGCGTACAAAGCCAGCTGGGAGAGCAGTACCACCATCAGAAGCAGGTAGAAAGTGAAAAATAGGCTTAAGAGAAAGGAGACACAGGTGGAGATCTGGGTTCTGATGTTACAGGGTGTAAAGTCATTTCTGTCTGATGAGCAGGAGTGACTCAGCCTGCCTGGAAGGGCAAAGTCGGTGCTAACTTACAGATTGCCGCTGCTGTCACATTGCAGCAACAGTACTGCTGCTGTTCAAAAGAATTGGCAACACTTTAGCAGACTGAGTCATTTTTCTAAATGCCTGTTTATTTTTAATACCTGATCACAGTTTATTGTTTTATTTCCTTAACAAAAACTGGGGTGGTTCTGAGTTCCAGAGTCTTATGTGGGATACTGCTGTATTTGTCAACCACGGGGTGCTGGAAGAACCAGAACATGATCTCTGTTTTTATGAGATTCCCACAGTATTTCTGCTTCTCTACTGTGCTAAATTCACTCTTACGCTGATTTCCTATGGGCTGAGTTTTACATAGCAGCCTGGTAAGAACACAGGTAGTTGGTTCCTGCACTTTCTACTTTCCACCTCTCCAAATCACACAAGCAGCGGAGTAGAAATCTCATAGCCACAACAGGGTTAATGTTCAGGCTCCAAGGAGATGGATAAGTAACCCTGATGTTCTGTTGAACTGTGGTGTGAAAACAGAGGAAGACAAAGTGCTCCTGCTGGTACAGGTGTGGGAATAGACTTCAGATTCTGTTGGTCCTCCTGAAACATCAGCTAGTTGGGAGTCTCATGGCTGCTTAACCAAAGTTCTCACTCCTTTGCATGGGAAGCAAGTTCTAGTTTTCTAGTTTCTAGGTGTATCTGTTTCAGTAGAATACTACTGCATTAGGTCTTTAAAGAAAAGAGTAAGTTTATGGATGCAGATGGTGCTGTAAAAGACGATCTTTTACTTTTGTTTCCCTTTGCCTCCACAGATACTTCTGAATCTGTGTCAACAATCTTCAAACTCTGCAATCAGTCTTAAACTTTTTGGATTTCTAGGTTAGTTGTCCAGTGTTACAACATAGGTATTGAAAGAAATGGGTAAATGCAGGAGAGAACTGTTCAGATTCTCTCATAGAATCATAGAATAGTTAGGGTTGGAAAGGACCTTAAGATCATCTAGTTCCAACCCCCTACCATGGGCAGGGACACCTCCCA